>JARHVA010002667.1:1987500-2237500 GCA_037957365.1 Torreya grandis
GACCCATTTATTTTTAGATAGATTGTTCATTTTAGGGTTGTAAATGCATGTTTATCCTATTTTATATCTTTGGAAAATTTATGGGTTTTAGCATTAAATAACCTTTGTTGCATCTATTTTCCTCTTGTAACCCATTTTCATTTAAATGACTTATTTTAACTAATATATTAATGAAAATATTGGGATTTTTATTATGTATGTCAGGTCTTTGGAATTATTAACATTCAGATTTTGGATTCACTTACTCAAAATTATAATCATTTCAAAACTTAACATTTTTGTCTTTGGCATTTTTGTCTTCAATATTTGGTCTTTGGGATAATTGTTTGGGAATTTTTTTTGTCATCAACTTTAGTAAGAGTCTTTTATTTTGAATTTTCCTTCAAAAATTAAATCATTGATTTTATTTCTTCGATATTTTTTAATTTTGGACTATATTTTCATAAACTTATTCTTCAGATCTTATTCAGGAAGTTTTGTTTGGGATTTTGGTATTTGAAAAAGTTCTCATCAAAAAATTTCTTTAGGTCTTTTCATTTTGAAATTTCATCATCAACAACTTTATCTTAGGTAAATTTATTTGAAAAATCCTCCTAAAAGACAATATTAATATTCAAGAAAAGTCTTTAGAATTTTGGATTTTAGGAAAGGTTTCATGAATATTCCCAAAGAACAACTTGGTCTTTGGGGTATTTCATTAAAACTATTGGCTCATGATAATCAAATGGTTTGGCCTAAACATAAATGTCAATGCTAGACTAAGCCATACATTGATAGGTATAAAAAAGGGAAGCATCATGGCACCCCTCTTAATGAGTAAGTATCCTACATAGCATGTTCACTAGGATAAAGTGGTTAAGTTTGAATTATATGAACATATCAATCTTGGAAAAATTGGTGACTAATGGTGCATAAAATGAGATTTAATGATAAAAGTCTATAACATTGCACTGATAACCAACCTCACATTCATTAATTGTTAACAATCTTGAGTGAATATTTCCCTCTAAAAACTTAAAGCTCTAATTATATTCAATCAAGCTATAATTTAAATGTAAGAGTACCAAACCACAATTACATGAGTCAAAATTATGTCATTATTAAGAGATAAAAATAACATCTTCAACCAAAATATACAAGGGAGACTAGGTACCCTATATATTTTCTACCAAATATTCAACAGAGTATATGGACAAAATATTTAATGCTTTTGTGTTTGATGGTGTCTACGCTAACTAATTGGCTCTATGGGAGGTTATATAAGGTGTCAACACATTCACCTATGAGGAAGATGTCTCTCCAAAATAATGATAGGTATTAACTAACCTACTTCCCTTCAAGCATCAAACACTTTATTATGTTACTACTAAACCTAATGTCATGTCATGCAATCAACCTATTATGTGACTTGTTATTTGAAGGAAGTATTTATGTTGGCAGCTTCCTCCACCACATCAATACCAAAACTATCATCACCTACATATTAGGGGAAGACATATAAAGGTATTTATGATTTCCAATATTATATGCCAAATTTGATTTACAAGTGTAATCTCTTGGAAGAAAAACAATAATATAGAGAAGACAATGAGCAAATGGATTCTCCTTAGTGAAAAATTTTCACTCAAGGATAATAACCCCATGCCAATCAAAAGATTATAAATGGGAATTCACATTGTTATGGAACTAATGAAATACCTATATGGTCATTAGAGCATCCATTTCCTTCACTTGAAATGATTAACATTGATCAACCTATTGGAAACATCAGAATGCACCTTCGCATTAGAAGAGATCATCAACACCTAATTATATGATTTGATACTACATAAAGATAAGACATCCCAAGGGGGTAATTTTTACATGATGTCCTACCTTCTTAATGTTGTCATGGGTACTATTTACATACACAATGGGTCTTTATAGGAACAAAATCTTGATTATATCAAAAATAATATTTGTGATGTCTATTCATTTATGCATATGAAAAAAACATATTGGGGATTTAAAAAGACTTGTATCCCTAATTTTGGAGGGTAATTCTTGAAGAACCCATGCCCAAAGTATCTAAAATAATCACCAATTAACTCATGTTGAAGGTTGACTATTGGTTATATCTGGATTATACCATGATAATGGTTAGACACAAGGTTGATCCTTTATACCTCTTAAAATATGTCCCTAATAAGCTAGCTGAGAAATAAATTAGTTATTAGTTATGGAAGAAGATTAATGAAGATATGAGTAGAATTAAGAAGATCAAATTTCATGGCTCTCATCTGATGATTGGGAGGATGTGTTACACCTTCAACATACATTTTAGGGAAACTAACAAGGTTAAGAGAGTATATGCCTTTTCCACCTTGCCCCATAGAGATTGGGACCCCCATGGTAGGTTAAAATAACACATTCATAATCTACGCATTCAATATAGTCATGATCCCTATGATCATGATTTCTTATTTCTCAATGCAAAGGATGATTCCCAAAGTCTTGGAAAGGGATAAGACAGTTGGATTAAATGAATAGTTACCCAAGGTAATCTAGGTAGATCCTTTTATCACACTTGAACAAGCACAATAAAGGATCCCACAACTATGAGGATGGACTACTTCAGACTTTTGGAACAACTAACCTATTCATTAACCACATGATCAAAGTCAATACCCATATAATCCACCCACCATGATGATGACTATAAAGTAAGGGCATGGTAAATGGGAAACTTTAGTTGCTACAAAATAAATATAACAAGAAACTTCTCAAGTTTAAGCATCCATAGTTGAATTAAGATAAATAAAGAAAGAACTTTAGGCAGAGATAGTTCATGAAGAGGATAACTATTTTGGGAAGGAAGAAGAGTCTATCTCTATTGACTCCTTTAACTCAGACTACCACAAAACCACTAAAATAATACATAACTGGTTAAGCTTCATAAATACATGTTATAATTAACTAAAGTGTTTTTCCAACATACACACATTGCATGACTATAATAAAGTAGAGTTGTTATAATATATGGGTTATAACATGCAATTTTGTATTAAATTAGAACTTAAGTTCTATTTATTCTAAGATGTAATCTAAAAATTAGCTAAAATTAGAGGATGAGTCAACCCCTTCCCCAAGTATTTAAATACATGTAAAACCCTCTTTCAAAGGGTTAAAATTTTGATCAATACAAGAAGATATCCATTTATTGATTGTCATGTAATTGCATTAGTTCTTTCTCTTCCCTTTTCTATGTTAATATTCTAGATTTTTTATCTATGTCAATTTAATAATTTTGAAGTATGCAAAAGCTAAAGATAATCTTGATTATTATAATTACTTTATACTGATCATAGATGTGCAAAATATATTGAAGGTTAGTAAATTTCAATGTTATAAAGAAATTAGTTTAGTCTATGTTGATATTCTATGGTGTGTAGGAGTGTCTCCCTCTAGTATAGTATTATAGGTATGCGCTATAGCTAATCTAGATACCTTACTAGTTTGAGCTATAATCTCTCAACTAAGGGTGTGTAATAGCAACTCTAAAGAGAGAAACTTTTAGTTGATATCATTAAGTTTCCTATACTTATTTTCCCTAGATTATTTAAGTGTGTTTGTTTGTGAGTGTGCAAGAACTACAAATGGTAAGCATTGGTTTTGGAAATACTCATACACTAAGGAAACAACCTTGGAAGTGACACTTTGATAATATATGACTTTATTTTTTGCCTTACCTTCTCATATTTTTTTGTTTTTCTTTTGAGATATACCCATCATAGAGATATTCTCCACCCAGCCAGCTCACCTAGTGTTTGCTTCTTCTATATTTCACACATCCATCCATTTACTTGGTTAAACAACCTACATGATCAACTTGCTATTCCATAAATTGGTTATTTTAACTACATACCTGCAACTCATTCCCTAGAGTGGAACTTCATTTCCATAGAGATCATAAAATGTTAGAGGCTATCTCATTCAATTTCTATGGTGTGTATAAATTCTAAATCAATAATTAACATTATATAACCTAATTTAAAAACATCCATATAATTAATTAAGTTAATTACCTAATATTTAATTAATTCATTTTCAATTGATCTTCTTCACTTTACAATCAATACTAAAAATATTTCAAATCTAGGAGAAGTAAAACTAATCAATCTTCTACATGTAAATGAAGAAAAAAACACCTTGTCAATCCCATTGAGCCTAATAATAAGTGGTCCTAGACCATACCATTCATAATTTGGATGTGATTCATTCCATTTGAGATAAGTGAGTAAGATAATCAATGAATACTAATCTTGGCTTAACATAAAACAATTGACAAAAATATTTAAACAACATTGTTTATATTCTTGGTTAGCAACACTAATACCTTTGTAATTATTCCAATTGTTGTAGCCCATGGTTTATATTTTAAGATTTGGATATTATAAGTTCAATCCATAGCATTCCACCCACTCAAAATAAATGCAATTATATTACTATTGGTAATCTTGAATACAAATAATATTCTTCAAATATTACCATCTAAATAAATAAACTTAAATTACATAAATTGTTTTTGAGTCTTATACCAAACAACATGATCAAAATAATTTCAAAAACACTTATTAATAATATATAATCAAAACTTACATTATTCCAAAAAGATACCCAAAACTCAACTCTAGTTTTCATGCAAGATAACACCTACATCTAGCTAGTGCAAAACATAAACCACAAAACTCAAATAACATCATTGATTAACATAAATCTCTAAGTAAATGTTGACCAAAAGAGACATTAGAAATCATGAATAAATATTATAATGTAATTAAAAAAATGGTAATGATTATAACAATAGTACTTAATCATAAAATTATGAAAAGTCAAATAGTACAAAAAATCATGATGTCTTCAAATCATAAGACTAATCTTTTCAATCCAAGTCAAAATAATCATCATTGAAAATTAAATTAATATACCAAATTAGGTTTACCCTAAATAACTAAAAAAACTCATGATGATATGAATTCATAGTCTAGTCATATGACTTCGAGTTCTATGCAATAAAATAATAATAAAACAATATTTTATGTTAACCCTGATGGCATTTGATCCACATTAAATTTTTAAATTTTCCATTATTTTCTTTCAAGGCCATGACCTAATAATAATTCATAATTTTGTTTTCAATATTAAAAATTGACCCATGGTTTTACATAATTGCAGCAAGGTTAAAAAAAAAAAAAAACCAATAATAATATGATGGTCATAGCCTAAATGGATTAAACAAATAAAATACAACTACCCAAAAATTTTACCCTACAGGTCAAGTTAGGGATTTAAAAAAAAACTCATTTATATTTATACATGGATGTAGCTTATATATACATGTTTTTAAAAAATAATAAAATTATAAACAAAAACCTTACCTTATGTTATCAGGGTTTTTAAAATAAGTCAAATAGAAAACACAAATCAACACATATGAAATTGAACTTAGAATTTACATTCTTGCTCATAAAACCGAAGCCATAAAAATGAAATTACAATACTTATTTGGGGTATGCAATGTAAAAGGAAAAAATGGGATTCAAAAATTCTTTCTTATCTCACCAAACAAGCTTTCCATGAAATTTTATAGCCTTTCAAGTAAAAAAAGTCAAACCATTTTAAGCAACCCTTAACTAATAGAAAACTCCACAAAAACCACTACATTCCCAATAAGGAAAATAAATTACTATAGTTAGAAATCCATAATAAACTCATGCAAACAACTTCCTTAATATTTCTATTGGCATCCAAGCACCAAAATTATAGCAAAGTATCCCTAAGTGATAGGATCCCAAAATGAAATGATGTAATTGACTAAGAAAAAACCATATTAGGGATGAAAGACTTTCAATGTGTTTACATCAAGTGGAGAGAAATGGCACCTTTCCAAAGTTTACAAATAAAACAAAAACAACTTTAAAATATTTCCAAGTCCATGGTCAGTCATGCCTTCCCTGCCCTATTTCCATAATAAAGCCAAGCTAAGACTTGGTCTGAATAATTAATTTCAATAAGAGACCAAACAAGACAATGTTCATTAATGCAACATAATTCAAATTCTATAATTCTATCAAATAATAATCCAAGATTAATGCTTTTAAGCAACATTCAAAATAGGACTATGATAATGATTAATATCACTCAAGAGTCCAATCAAAATCCAAGACTCTAAAATGAGTTAAATATCATTCATAGACTGATACAATGATAAAAACTTACAAAGGTAATAATTAAGAAGAATAACATTAAGGATATGTACTATTGAGATGATCAAATCAAACACAAATAACATAGTCATTAATACTATGACATTCTAACAATGTTGAAAAGTGTTGATTTGCACTTAAAAAATCAAAATCAAACTGGATATAACAAGGTACATATAGAAGTCAAAACTGAATCAAGACTCAATCTAGAATTGCATTTGAATACAATTAAAGATAAAAACTCAAAAAATAAATTAAAGCATACTAATGACTCAAAGCATCCACAAAATAGTCAAAGCTAAGTTTTTTGTAAAATTTAAGTTCATGCTTTCTTTTTGTCCTCTTTCTCAGCCTCACTTGACTACTCAAAGTCACATCTAACCCAACTCATATCATGTACCTATGATCAAAATATACCATTGACATCATCTATACTATATAAGACTAATAAATATAATAAAAAGATTAAATAATAATAATATGATATAATTGAATCATGAATCAATAACTCATTAAGCATGAAATATCTAATTCTAAAATGAAAATACATAACAACAACTATCTCATAATATCCAACTAATCACTCATAGATCAATAACATCATAATGTATCAAATCATAGATCACATAACTATATCACAATAGTAAAATTAAGAAAAACATATCCTAAATAATTCATAACTAAAACCACTAACAACAAGTAAATTAAGTTAATCAAAATAGGGTGATTCCATCCTCCCCCACTTGGAAAAGAGTAATCCTAGTGAAAAAAATAACCAAGGATAGTGTTGCTTGAAAATAATCTCATCTTCCCAAGTATCACTTATTTAATACAAAGGATCCCATTAAACCAAAATTTGGAAAATCTCATGATTTTGCAATCTATTACTATAATGGTTCAGTATTTTCATTGGATCTAACTACATATTTTCCTCTTTTGAAACCTGAAGATGATTTCGATCTAGAATGTGAAAAGGATCAGGCATGTACTTTATTAGTAATGAAACAAGAAAAACATCATGAATATGAGATAGAGGAGGAAAATATAGTAGAAAGGCAATAAGACTAATTTTATCTAAAATTTCAAAAGGTCCTATAAATTAGGGAGCTAATATAGAAGACTTTTCAAACTTAGTCAAATTTTTTTGTGGTCTAACATTTATAAAAACTATATCACCAACTTCAAATTCATGAAGTGACCTCTTTAAATCAACATAACTCTTTTTACTATCAAAGGTAGCCTTAATATTTTATCTTATTATTTCCATTTGCCTATCATACTCCTATAAAACATAAGGGCCAATAATAGTTATGTTTTATAAAATTTCCTAACAAAGTGGGGTTCTACACTTATGTCTATATAAAGGATTGAAGGGAGCCATCTTGATAACATAATGGTATGTGTTATTTAATTAAATTCAACTAACTATAAACAATATTTCCATTTACCTTATTTATCTATGACATGCATTCTTAACATATTTTCTACAACTTGATTTAGTCTTTCCATATAACCATCCATTTGTAGGTAATAAGATGAACTAAAATTCAATCTTGTACCAAAAGCAGTTTTCAAAGTTTTCTAAAACCTTGAAGTAAAATGTTTGTCTCTTTATGAAATAATAACTTTAGGCATGCCATGCAACCTTACTATTTATTTTACAAACTATTCAGTAAACATGAATGAATCATAAATTAAATTTACAGTAATGAAATGTCCAACTTTGATAAATTTATCTATACTACTATAATAGTATCATGTTTGATTCAATATTTTGACAAACCAAATATGAAATATAGAGAAGTAATATCCCACTTACCTCATGAAACATCATGAGTATACAATAGTCATCTTGGATGACAATGTTTAGCTTTCACATGTTAATGTTCTAATCATTTTCCCACCAAGTCATCAAATTCATGTTTCAAAACAATCCAATAATATATCCTCTTTAACTCATGTATCATATTCATGACACTAGGTATATCCTCTAATATATCCTCTTTAACCAAGTGCATCAAGAACATGATTCTACTTATCTTTCACATATGAAATGTTCATATCAAAATTACTCAAAAATTCCAATGATCTACACTGACATGCATTCAAATCATCATTGGAAAACAAATATTCCAGTCTGGAATGATCAAATTTTACTTCAAAATGCTTACTTATAAAGAAGTGCTTCCATTATTTCAAAGCATGTACAATGGTAACAAGTTTTAGGTTATGAGTGGTAAAATTTTTCTCATGATATTTTAGTTTTCATGACTCATAATCCACTACTAAACCATCTTAAGTTAATACATCACCCAAGCCTTCTTTGGATATATCCACCTAGATTTCAAAATCACCATTAAGATCTAGTATAATAAGTATAGATGTTGTGGTTAGCATCTCTTTAAGCTCTTAATTTTTTTTTTCACACTCATAATTCCAAGCAAACTTCTTCCCCTTGTGTTGTAAATAAGTTATTAGATTAGTTAACTTAGAATTTTTTTGGATAAATCTTCTGTAATAACTAGCTAGCCCCATAAAGCTACGTACTTCATGTACATTTTTAGGATCAAGCCACTCTTGGATAGCCTTAAGGTTAGATATATAAAAAATAATACCAGCCTTATATATTATGTGACCCAAATAGCCTATCTTAATTTGAAATAAATCACATTTAAATAGCTTACCAATCAATTTATGTTACCTTAGCCTTTACAACACTAAACATAAATGTTGTTCATTTTTGACTGAATTCTTATAATATATTAGTATGCCATCAATAAAAACTAAAAAAATTATCCATATAATTTTTGAATACACTATTCATTAAATTCAAAAAGGCATTATCATAAACTTGTAATGTCCATATGGAGTTTTGTGATAACCTGATCTCAATTCTATCTCAGAAAAGATAACTATATCCTTAATTTTATCAAACATATCATCTATCCTTGGTAAAAGATAATTATTTTTTATATTAACATTGTTAATAATGTGGTATTCAACACATAATGAGAAGGTTCCATCCCTATTTTTCACAAAGACCACTGGTGCACCCTAAGGCAACACACTTGGCCTAATGTTGCTATTTTATAATATCTCTTATGATTGAGATTTTAGCTCCTATAAATATACAAAATGCATGTGATAATTTAATTTAAATTCAAGGTCTAACCTTGGAATTACATTTATATAAAATTCAAACCCCATCTTAGGAGGCAAACTAGGTAGTTGTTTTGGAAACAACTAGAGAATTCTTGTAAAAATGGATATTATCAAAATGATATTTTTGTTATACATCATGTTTTTTACATCTGTACAATGTAAAATTTTCATCCTTTATGCAAAGTGTTTTATTATATTGTAAGGCTAATAACAACTTGTATTCTTTTGATTTCAGCAAACCTTGTATTATTATTAATTTTTCCATGTCATCACAACATTTTACCATTTTATTACAATAGTCTAGATTGGCTTTATGTTGCTACAACCAATCTATTCCTAGAATGATGCCAAAATAACTAAGAAAAGATAAAACATGTTAAATTGGGTTTAATTTTTTTTTAAAATCTAAGTTTACTTGTTCAAAACTTCTATAAACTGACACCCATTTGCTTGAGCCAAAATCAACATCCCAACCATCCCTCAATGTCACAAGATTTAGTTTATAGTTATTTACAATCTTTGGAATAACAAACTTATTGGTTATTCTTGAGTAAAATAAAATAGAAACATAAATATCATTTTATTTACCTCTGAATTTTATAGGGATTTCTTGAAATTCTACATTTCTATTAAGTTAATTGACACGATTTTATCTTAGGATAATCCTTGTGATAATGATTATTACCAAATTCCCAACATACTAGAATCCTTTGAGGTGATATAAGAATGGTGTTTGCCCAAGTGGTAGGTACATTTTGAATACCTTAGGTTTGATTTCTCTTAAAATTTTTAGCCTTAGAAGAATTATGATTTTTGACAATTTTATCCTACCCTTGAAATTTATTAAAACCACTGGTACTCCTGGTAAATTTTCATTTTTGATCAAATTTCTTAAAATTCTTGGAATAAGGTGATAGATTATTATTTTTAGACTGCTACCTATTTTATTTAAATTCTCACCTTGTCTTTTGATGACCTTTCTCTTTCTCTTATGCTTGATGAATAGATTCAATAGTAGTAGTCAGATTATTAGGAATGATCATATTGACATCATGTATAGATATCTCCTGCAACCTTGACTTAAATCTGGTCACTTTAGTTTCTTCATCATGCATGTAGTTAACATGATGCAACATATTTAAAAAATTATTCTCATAATTATTTAAAGACATGGTCTCTTATTTCAATAGTTGAAAATCAATTAGTATATGTTCCTTAAAGTTTGAGCTAGGATACCTCTTCTTAAACTACCTTTTAAAAATAGAATGGGTAAGAGTCATTGGAAAGTAACCCTTTAAATCATAGAGATGGTTCCACCAATGAGATTCAAATCCAACTAACTGATAAGAAACCACTCTTATTTTCACATTGAAGGGAATATTATGTAGGTTAATGTAATTATGCATGTAAAACAACCATAAATCAGATGCATCACCAATTTACTCACATAAAAAGGTTGGTGGTGGAAACTTTTTTCAATTCCTTGATGATAGGATCAACCACATTAATAGGGTTGTATTGGATCACTTTCTCACCACCCTACCCTTCTTCTCTAAGAGGAATTTATTTAGGTGGAACACCCTCCAAAATATTAAATCTATGTTCTTGGGTGTCTATTTTCCTTTGTAGGGAATTTAATGTAGCCAATATCCCATTTAGGACTACCTCTTGGTTAGCATTAGGATTGTTTTCTTCATAGTTAGGGTCTATAACATTAACACCAACATTGTTTAAGGGAGGTGCCTCTATTTCAAGAGTATTATCCCTATGACCTCTACCTCTACTAGGTTTAACATCCCTTGGGTTGTCATTTTCTATTTTATATATTGATCTCCCCATCCTATGGTGAAATAAACAATTCAGTTGGAAAAATAACAAGTAATTTTACCCATAATACCATAGATAATTAAAAATTTATATAATACCAATATGTAACAAATATATATATATATATATATATATATATATATATATATATATATATATATTATAATATCAAGATTAACAAATATGGTATAAGGTTTCCAATTAAAATTTAACATGAAAATGTAATGAGATCCATAACTATGTTATGGACAACACAGGAACTAGACCAAGTCCATACACTAACAATGAATTCGCTAGGAAGTGTTTTAACCACTTAGTATTTAGATAGAAGTGGGTAAGTGTAAGAAAAATCACACACATCTATGTATGTAGTTTCAATGTGGAATTCCTATCAAATCCATTAGTAAGTTATAAACTTATCTAAGTACATGCATAGGCTATAAAATACCCTGTACCTCATTGGGTAAATTAGAAAAATTTAGTCAACAAATGTAGAAAGTAAAAAAGATTAAAAAAATCATCATACTAAGTTTTCATAAGCAAGATATACCCAAAATCATATGTATTAGGCAATGATCATTAGAAGGACTATTTCAAAAATTAATGCAAAGTTTTGAAATGCATATCACAACCATTCATGGGATGATTTGTACAACCTCAATCTAGGTAGCTTAGGGAACTTATATTAACTAGTTGATTAATTTATCGAAGGTATATGTTTACTATAAAAATCTAAGATGAAATTATTTAAACCTATTAATATGTTTAAACAACCATACTTATGTTCTATTTGGGACAAATTATCCATTTCACAAGTTAGGGTTAACCTCATGACCTTAACCCATTTAGTTGATATTTACAAGTAAAATAATGCCTTACTAATTATATTAATAAGTTTATATAAACTTTAATTTAGTTCATGCACACATCCTTAAAAAATTTGGTTTAATTCCCTCATTAGCTTCAAAGAACTGTATGTACCTATAATAGGTTTTCAAGTTAACAACAATTACTTAAGTGTATTATAGTTTAACTTAGATCACCATATTTTAAACTAAGTGATGCTTTAATGCCAATGCCTTAAGAATTATAATCATTCACTTATTATTTAATAAAATTTATTTATCTTTCTTATATTCCAATTCAAAAATTAATGTTTATGCCTCAATTTATTGCTCTTTAATAATTCCCTAAGGTAGATAACTACTTATTATATAATGGAATATGAAACCTATTAACACTCCATAAATCATTTGAAATGAAGAAGAGATGTTCCTCAATAACATCATCCTTTAATTAAAATAACCATTGGAATTTAGGTTCTTGAATTAATCATTTGTTTTACAAGATAGCTTTTAGGTTACCCTTATTAACTTATAACATTCATGAGCTATTACAAGTTTAATTATATCTTATTTTACAATTGCTCAACCCAAAACTTCTAATTAATTATAAAAGGTTTTCATAATAGTCCCATCACTTAAGTAGTGATTTTATTTATTATATTTTTATAAATACATAATCACTTTAGAAATATAGTTCTCATAACTCATACACTTATTTTAACCTACCAACTAAGTTTGATTCCATAACTAAATCAAAACATCATATTTTAGAATGATTATGTTTATAGTAGTTATTAAAAGGATATTATGTCATAATATCGTCTTAAATTTATTAAATAATATTTAAAAAAGAGTCTAACTTCATAATATAGAGTATTGTAGGGTAAGATAATTTCAAAGTCTTTTATAGTCTAATGGAAAACATATCACAAAGATATAATAATAATAATTAATTCAAATTAACTTGAACAAGTAGTATATCAATATAATTTATACATGTATATCATAAATCTATAACTTTTTTGTTCATATTAATTAACACAAAGTTCACATATTATCACTTAAATGAATCTATTAAATTAATTTAAATGAGACTAAATAATCATAAAAGTAACCCACTAACTCAATGCCTTATTTTTGAGTTAAGAAAACTGATAGTATTTAGCAGTACCATAAACCTTAAATCTTCATACCTAATTAATCATATATAATATAAATAAATGAACTTTTTTATGGGTATGCAAAGAGATGCATCCACATTCTCAATTTATGCCTAAGAATTTGAGTTTCAATTATGAGTCTACCTATAAAAAAATGTTCAATCCATAAAATTTGAAATCAATGAATGTACATATTTAATTCATGAAATTGTATGTTCACATTATATAAATTCCATAATGATGTTCTTGTTGATATATTTCTTCCTTTGGAATCAGAAAAGATCAAATTTTTCTTGAAATCACTTGAATAATGTCCTTATCTTCCTTACGAGTCTTAAGATGTGATGAAAGTCTAGGAGAGGGTCAACTATCATCAGGTTCTTAGGAAACATGTCCATATGGTAAGCTTGTGTCAAAGAATGCCAAGGTGGTCCCCATATCATCTTATTTGAACTCATGTCAAGATTTCATTTTGTGTTGACTATGTATAAGGGTATACACCAAGTATTAGGTGGTCTTCATGATCTAAAACCATTCATAATAGGATGACTTATGGTGTTGCAGCCCATGACAAGTCATGTATCCATTTAATCATGCCAAGAACCTATAAAATATGGAAAAATTAGAAGGATTAGGGCTAGTATGAAGAGAAAATGGTAACTTTGTTTGAAGACTTTAACATATATTAAGGCTTTTTAGTAAATGTTAAGGTAAATTCTTCAACTGATATTACATTTGATATCATGTATATATAACCTTCAAGGGGTGTTTAAACCATGTGAATATTGTTATTATGGCTCATAGGACATCATTGAGTCATCAATCAAGGTAAATGTCTTCAAAATGTCTCATAACCATCATAATATCATTATAAGGTAGTTTTATATGTAAAAAAGGTCTTTTAAAGAAATAAAACATCTTTAATTCACTAAAATGGGTCCCTACATGATTGAAAAATGAATTTTTAGCTTCCCTCCATCCACACCCTCTAACTTGAAAATGTATTTGACCTCTCATTTCCATCCTTGTGGCCTCTGGTGGTTTCTCAAGATCTCAAAACAAAAAAAATGTAGAGAAAAGATGTTTTGTAGGTGTTTATAATACTTGTACAAACTTGTATGGTTAGGTTATGGTTATAAGAGGTTATACATCTCATGGGGGATCCCTTGTAGGCATCATAGAGAAGAATCCATGTTATCAAAGCCAAGAGAAAGGCAAAAAATGTAATAGTGTCTCCATTGATATTTTGGCAGGATCACAATGGATAGTTTGAAGTGAATGGTATTATCCATATAGAGAGAGTCAAGGACCAAGAAATTAGTTAGAGGTAGAGTCCCTAGTGGGATTTTAACTAGTGGTATTGGTTTATAGATCAAATTCCTAAGCTTTATGAACAATCATTAAGACCCTCAGGTGGTCTTAAACCCTATCATCAAATCAATGGGGGTAAAATTGAAATAAATGGTTCTAAATTTATTGATCTATCATGGAAACACCTGGGTCATGCCCCACACTCCATGAGGGGCCTCTACACATAGTCTGATGGTATGGTCACCTATATGGATATGAGGAAAACTAAGTTTTGTAGATGTTTTAAGTATAAGGTTAGGGTTTTAGGTATGATTATGGTTTAAGTTCATGGGTAAAGATGTTATATATTGTTTCACAACCTCTTAGGTCTAAAATCCCCTCTCACTTTCCCCTAAATATGCTTCTATAGACCTAGAATGCATGACAATCATAAGGTACTATGAGAGAAAGGGTAATGTGGTCATTACAGAGGGATGAAATTATCCTATTTGACCTAAATTAGTAGAAAAACATGGTTTTAATATCCTAAAAAATTATCATAAACCTGGTTAAATCATTCAAAAGAGGCTTCATGGCCATTCTAATGGCTAGTAATAAGTAGAACAAGTTCAACTGATTTGCAGGCTTGGTTGGCCAATGTGAGAGGATCACAAGGAGTTTAGAAATATGCAAGGTGTATCAAAAGGATTTATGGATACCATTAAATACACATAAATAAATACCAACATAGGCCCAATATGAACTCTCAAACTTTTTAAGACCATCTCAAGGGTACAAAGGGCATAAGACCCTTCACTTCATGCCTAGAATAGTTTGGATTTGACTAGAATTCTTTTAATATTATTTAAAGTTTTTTATAAGAAGTTAAGGTTTTTTATCATTATTTAAACTTTAATGTATTCGGGTAACTCCATAAATTTTTAATATGAAGGATTAACAAAGGGTTTTAACTAGGATTAATGTCTTAACAAGTTTGTGGATATTGTGATTTTAGTTTAAAAGTATTCCATGCTTTTATAGGCATATTCTTACTTGGGAAATAATTTAAAGGGTTATATAAGGTCTAGGAATACTCTAAGTACTTAATATGAGGTTACATGGCAAGAGTTACAAGACTCCTAGTCTTATTGAGATGTATGTTAATTTTGAGTTGTGGAGAGATGTTAATATCCTTGATGAATAAAGTTGTAAGGGCTTCATGGAGGTAGGATAGTGAGAAATGATTTAAAATGGATTTTGTTTATTTTTAAAATGTCAATGACATAGTTGATAAATCCAAGATCATGCTCAAATTTCAAGAATTATCCTAAATAGTTACTTATAGCTAATCCTAGACAGATGCAAGAAAATATTGTATGCTTATGAATATGACTATCTTGAGAGAGTTGAATAAGTTAAAAGGATATAAAATAAGTTCTTAGTATGGTGTATAAAATTTAATCATTGACCTATAGAAGGATCCTAAAACTCAAATTGTAGTCAAATTCTTCCAATCATCACTTACAAGATTACAATCAAGTTGTCTCCAAACTTGAAAATAATATGCCACATACACATTAAGGTTGGATCTCAAAAAAATGAATATGGTAAATAATTTATTGAAGATGAAAGGAAACATGAAATAATTCCTAAATAATCTAACCAAATAGGACTCTCTAACCTTACATACAAATTTGGTTTAGTACATATAGGTTTACTTAGTCATGTTGGAATACCTAATTTGTTTGAGTGATGAGATCTATTGGAAGAAACAAACCTTGAAAAAATGACTATATGATGATATTTTGACCCATATATGGTCATCAGGACCCTTGAAGGTAGATTCAAGTTTAGAAAGAGATTCTCATGCCTGATTGAGCACTTAGAACACACAAACATGTGTGTGTATGGTTATAAAAGTATGTTTGATTAAAATTAAGAAGGAGAAATAAGTACAAGAAGAGGTTAATATATTTTTAGGTACAATAAATGAAGGTTCCAATCCCTTGGTAGTGAGACAAGGAGTAAACATAGACTACTTAGGTCATTAGCATCAACTAGTTTGAGAACTTAGTATAGGCTAATAATGGTCATAACAGGCCTAAAAATGAGGAATGATAGAGACAGAGGTCTAGGAAATGATGAGATTGTATAAAGTTTTCAATTTTAATTTAAAATATGATAATAATTATTTTAGGTCACCACAAGAACAAATAAGTGTTCTAATACCTTGAGGATCAATTTAGGCCAATAAAGCCTAAAACCTTGCATATGACCCCCAACCTTTAGCTCTACTCTTTTGACAAGGTGAGTTATTAAACAATATTTATGAAGATAATAGATTGTGTAATGATGGTATAGGTCTTAAAAAATATGTTTTAGGTAGTGATAAATAGAAAAGGTTACTTTTTGGCATAAAATCCTTCCTCGAGCTCTTTCATAACAGTCTCTAAAATCAAGCTGTAATATTGGATGATCATATATTTCATGAATAGGTGCATGAGACACAATAATATTAGGGTAATTTTAGGACCCCTATTAAATTATAACACATGGTGGAGATATTTGGATCTAGGGGGAAGCTTTATGAATGATGCATAAGACTGCAAGTATGTCTAGACTACCTAAAAAAAATTTGAGGGGTACCAACCTTTGCTCAGATCTCACCAAAAAAAATGCATGGGAAAAATAGTTATTATTTAAATTTAAGGGGGTATGTTAACTCAAGATTCATGGCCTTAATATTACAATCCAAGGCTTGTGTTTTATAAACCATCATTAATATGGTAGGCCATTCCAAACTCGTCAAAATCCTCATGGAGAACTCAATGGCAGAGAAACTGCTTGTAATGATGATAATGGTCCTAAAACACCTTGAGAATATAAATAGACACCTATAAGCCCTATGAAAAACCTTTTTTATTAGGAATTTTTCATGTTTGAGGTAAAATTTGTAGGAAAGTGGCTTATAATGTCTAGTTTTGGGACTAGTTTCATGGTTCCTAGGCATATTTAAGATCCTAAGTAAGCTAGATGGCCTCTTGGACCTATATAGGGATGAAATGGCCTTTTAAAAAACATTATTGAATCACTAAAGTGGTAAATTAATCTTAATGAGTAGACTTGAACTCAATTTAAAAAGTAACCCTCATTTGCATTGAGAAGGGAGTGTTGTAGATCTATTCACATGGTGAAAAGGTTTTATAAGGTATAAGCACCACTATATAAACCTCTCAAAGCCATTATAAATATAAAAAATCACTTTAAATTTTATAAGTCTAGGGTCACTAAAGCAATAAATGCACTCTATGGGATGTGAATGGCATGAAAGGTGGCAACTAGGCAATTAATGGCCATGTTCAAACATATAACTGCATTCCTAGAATATATGCATGACCTATTAATTTATGTCAAGGAGTAATTGATAAATTTAAAGTATCATGGTTACTTCATTGAATCAATTATTATTATAAATAGGCCATTCACCACACTTCTATGCCCAAAAGGCTTATTAAAGGCTACCATGCCACCAAGACAATACATGGGGAGAGTTATGAGACTATTTTATGACCCTCATTGATGCTTTTAACTATTCATTAGATGAGTTATGGTAATTATGGCCTTTACAATAAATTTATACTCCATGTTCTCCATCTCTCTTTTTCATGTTCTACAAATTGGGCTTAGAAAGCCATTATAATCATCCCTCAACTGGGTATGAAGAAACTCTACCCATTTGTATCTTGTAGTCTTTGAGATAATACAAGGATTAATTCTACCTTATCCATACTATTATCTATTGTGTTTCATATTTATTTGATTTGTATAAGTGGTTTATCATTTTATCCCTTTGCAAGTCCTTGTCTCTCACCTAAATGCTAGTGGATTGTTCTTATGTAGGTTACATGGTGTGAAAAGGTGATAATGATTGTACTTGTAGTGGAAACTAATTGGTAGTGTATTAAATCATAATCCCATTCACCACCCTTAGGTTATAGTCATTTATCATAGCATCCATGTGAATTATTGATGTGTAGGAGTCCCTTTAGAGAGAGTGTGTTATTAACTAGTCCTTATTTTACCCATACGTGTTGTTGAAGGATCAAGTATAGGAGACATAATATTGGTGCATCACCTCATATAGTATAGGGTTTTATTTCATATCTTTCTTCTATCCCTCTTTATTATAAAAACAAATAGGTATTATTTGAGCTTAGATTATGCAAAAGGGGAGATAAACCAAAAACTAGAGACTTACATCATTCATTATGTTACCCACACCTATAGGTGATTCCATTATATCAACTAGATGAGGTAGGCTTGAAACTCTTTTGCTTATAATGTGAAATATAGACTGATAATAGTTTTTGGCATGCTTAGTGGTACTATAATTCAAGGAGGTTACAACACTTAATCTTAATATTTGGTGACCTCAATATGTTTCTAACATTCTGGTGGTCGAATAGTACTCAAGTTTCATGCTAAAAGTCATCAAAAGGTCTTCATCCAAGGGTAAGGAAACTAAATTTTTTAAATTATCTTTAGATTTTAAGATAAAGAAGAGTTACCCTAGGTTCAATCCTTATCCCACACCCCTTAATTTTCCTATTAATATTCAATATATCCCTACTATAACTCCTACATCTCCAGTGGTGAGACCTAGAAATCAAGCCTTTGTACCCCTAAATGGTATAATCCATATGAACCTGAATCAATTTGATGATATCCCTATTTTTTCACTCAAAATTATTCTATAATTCATACAATAAAACTCTACCACTCTCATTTAACATATTAGAGACATTAAAAATATTTGTTCTTTGCATAATGTGACTTAATAAAATGTAGCCATGAGGCTACTAGATACATCCCTAAAAGGCAAAGCACTTCAATGGTATAGAGGTATAAAACCTACCTACATTAACACTTGGGATTATTTTAGGGAGTACCTATGCAAACACTTTGAAGATATAAGTTACCACTTATCCCTAGAAGAATAATTTACCATAATCAAAAGGGCTCCTCAAGAGTTTATGGTGGATTTTAACTATAGGTTTTATAAAACTTGGGATAGGATCCTAAAATTAGTCAAAACACCTAGATTATGCCTTCTTATACTATTTAATATCCCTCAATTTTAATGTGGTAGTCATGATACAATCAATGGGTGGGAACACATTACCGATGCTTATAAAGGGGCAATAAGTGTAGAAAACTATCTTATTCAAGCATGAAAAATCACACCAAGGAATTTTATTCCATTGTTCTTGTAGATGTAGCCTCATGTGCCTATCATTTCCCCCATACCTACACCAACCAAAAAGGATCAGGAAGATACTAGTCAGATATATAGGTTCATTAAGCATAAAGGGATTCAAAAATCACAAAACAATAAGATAGTGGCCTTAGAGAGGTATCAACTTCTACCCCATAGACCATACCCAGATCCTTATCAAGATCTCTATCAATCTTATAAATTCAAAATACATCCATACCATGTTAATCCTCAAGGTCAAGGGCAGATTACTCATGTAAGTCCATACAAAATCTTCAATCCTACTCTACTAACACTTCTAGAGCATTAGTTACTACTAAAAAAAACTATGCTCAAGAAGGCTAATGGTCTGCACATTAGGGAATGTATCATGAATAAGGTGTAAACTTAATTTAAAGTTCTAATCAAGATTCTCTTATGTAAAATAATCAATCCCCTCTTGTGTAAAACAATCAGGATCCTCCTACATAACATAAAGAAGTTCCTCTTGTCGAACATGGAGAAGTCCCTTTCATGAATCAATATGAAATATGAAATCAACAAGGAATGGTTAGAGAGAAGACTCAATCTAAAGTTACATTTGTTAAAATTCAAGAAGGAGAGAGTCCTTTTGGACATTGTGTTGTTAATCAAATTGGAGGTGAAGCTAAAGTAGATAAACTTATTGCATCTAATACAAGGGTTAAAATAAGGACAATGAATGGTAACTTAAAGGTAGGGATATAAGATCCTTTACCATCTCAACCACTTCATAATACCAATGATAAATATTCATCCCACAAAGCTTCACCAATTAAAAAGGGTCAGAATTAGAAGGGTCCCTTTATACCACATTTCACACAAGCTCTAAGTACTAATTCTACTCATAAATTATATTCAAAGGTTGGTGGTTCTCATAATAGTATTGTGGAATAGATGAAGAATTTTCATGTCACCATACTAATGTGGGACACATTTCTCATTCTAGGTAAGAAAGACATTCTTTAAGAAGATTTATCAAGGCTCAACATCTCAGATAAGTAGGAAGAAAAGGATGGTACAATCCTAACCAATACTAGTTAACCTATTCAACCCCAACTAGACAAGGTAGAGAAACCCCCTCCCTTCTATGTTTATATCATAATAGGGGATTAATTAGTACATAACTATATGATATATAGTAGGGCAAGTAGAATTTTGGTTCTACAGTCAATAGTAGAAAAGTTAGGCTTAAGATATGAGCCTAATGCTAAGGGAGTCTTGAAATTAGATATCTCTCCTACCAAGATAGTTGGTTTTCTTAAGGACCTAAAACTTATCCTAGTTTCTTACTCCAATTACACCATATCCCAAGATGATTTAGTGGTTGATCTGCCCTCTATTTTACCCTATGTCTATGTAGGGAATTCACCACTAAGATAAGAGGATACCTATCTTTAGACTGGTCTTATATGGCCTTTAGAACTAGGTATGGGACCAAATTCACCATTAGTTCTGAGCCTTTCTCTAGGTTTCATTTAGATCCTTACATGCCTGATATATCAAATTTAAAATGCACTATTATTGATTAATATGAGCACCCTGATGATCAAGACTTAGTTGATCCACTTGAAGGTATATCAGACCTACTTCTTGATGAGTGGGGCATGGATAACCATGGATATGATGCTTACAAGAGCATTGAAGAATCAGGCCTAGGGATATATTATATACATGAGGAGGAGGTAGTCATACCATCCCTTACCTATCCATGTCAACATAATGATGAAGTATGGAGACTATTTTTTGATAGCTCTAAGTGCACGGATAGAAGTGGAGTAGGTGTCATGCTTATTTATCCATCTCAACAAAATTACTTTTATACCATAAGGTTCTAATTTATATGCACATGTAATACAATAGAGTATGAGGCCCTCATTAATGGGATGAAATAAGTAAGGAAAAGAGGTATCAAGTAGTTGTAAGCTATAAGAGATAGTGAATTAGTAGTCCATTAGGTGAGAGGGTAGAATAAAATAAAAATATACTATTAAAGGCATATAAGCACATGGTTTGGGACCTCCTAGAGGACTTTGATGCCTTTGACATCCATTCAATACCAAGAGAAGACAACCAACATATAGAAAAACTAGAAGCTATAGGGGCACAATATGACATCCCAAGTCAAGTCAAGAACCCAAAGAATCAGTCACAAACTAAATTAGTTTATAGACCATACATACCTGATAATGTAGTCAGTTGGTAGGTCTTTGATAGTGATAGTCATATAGTATGTTTATTGCAACAAGAGGTAGAAGTTTGCTCAAGGAATCAAGAAAAACTTCAAAAATAGTATGGTGATGATATTGTTTAGTTGAAGATAAACAAACTTCTTAAGGGATTAGTGAGCCTTGAGAAAATCTTCAATGTAGATGATCGATTGAGAAGAGATAAGGTTAGTATGTCAACCAATATGAGGTACCTATTATATACACATAATATTTTCAAAATTTTATCACTTATTAAAACTTTGTATCTTGTAGGAACTTATTGAATCTCAATCTCTCTGAGTGTATGTATTAGGGGGTGTACCAGGAAAGGGGTGGGCAAACCATTAGTGCTTTTTAGGATTGTTATCCCTTTTACCACTTGTTATCTACACACTTGTCTCTTAAAAAACTTATTTGTAAGATTTTTCTTCTCTATTGCACACTCCTCAAGTCATTTCCTACCCTTTTATCCCGCTTTTCCTAGCCTTACCCACATTTTGATTGTTCACTATACTAGGTCGATTGGGTCGACCTTGTATAGTTTTGGGTGAAATTCAATTAGGGTCTAGGCTGGTTCTTGGCCAACCTAGCCTATGACCTAGTGAATTCTTGTCTAAAATTATGCTAGGCCAACTAGGTCAAACCTTTCTTCTAAAAATTTTAGAAGGGATTAGGGTTAAATCTACCTATATATACTAGATCATTTTGCCATTATTTAGAGAAGGGAGGAGGAAGTAAGATATATTACACATTTTTTTGTCCACCATTCTACTTAAAGAGCAAGCTTAGGTTTTCATACTTTCTTTGGAGATACGGATCTTGTCTTGCAGAGAAATATTTTGGATGAATTGATAGGTTGTGTATCCTAGAGATGATTTGTCTTCATCTTTATTACATACCACAACAACCTCTTGAGAAGCACCTTGGATAAAGGAGAGATTGAGGCTTAGTTGGTTCATCTTCAAAGGTAAGTATACCTAACTTTGTTTATCTTTTGTAAGATTAGATAGATATGAATTTTTACTTCTCTTCCATGTATTAGGATTCCATATACATTGACATGAGTATATGTCTTCTATGCATGTTTAGTTTTGTTTTTTATAAAGCCCACTTTTTGCCACAAGATTTGGTGAGGACTATATTAGATTTTACTTTAATTTTTATTAGTTTAGTGAATATAAAACATAGGAATCGATTAGGTTTATTACATGATTGTGCTTGATTAGAGGATTTAGAAACCTCCCTAACATTGTGTATTGTGATAATAAATATCCCAATCAAGTTTAGTGGATCCCCATATTGGTTATGTTCTACATTATCTAATGTGTCCCCAATAAAAACTATATGGTATGATCTATTTTATCTAAGTTAGGATTGATTTATAGACATGATGCATTTTTGATTGTATACATTCTGGTGAACCTGATGTGAATCTAACCCTTATAGGTTTTATTTCATGTTTTTCATTATTTTATCATTTTATTTCTCTATATTTGATATACTAGGTTGAAAATGTTGATATAGCTATAACCTATGTGTGTAGGTTTAAAAAAATGACATAAATACAAATTTGTTCTATTTTTGTAGGTTCTTCATCAGGGACAAGCTATAGGGTTGATTTTGTCAACATAGTATAGGATTTTCACTTCTAGGTTTAGACTACTAGGTTGACCCAGTCAACATAGTACACTTCTAGACTTCCAAAAAACTAACTAGGTCAACCCTATTAATGTAGTTATTTCTATAGGCTTCAATAATAAGGTTTTATAGAACTAGGTTTACCTAGCTGACTTAGTTTAAAAAACTTTCAAGTAGGTTAATTATAAATTTTGAAACTCTAAGAATCTTCAAACCCACCAAGGTTCCTTTCTATCCTTCTCTATCATTTTTATTATTCATTACAGTTTTGATTTTCATAGTTTATAGTCTTTAAAATTACCCCTATATAGTCAACTATGCTGACCCTATCGACGTAGTTATATATACTATATTTTATCTAGAAAACTAGGTTGATACTATCAATATAATTCTTTTTTAGACCCTTACAAAGTATAGTAGCGACACTTTCAACTCTATTATGTAATTTGTGTATACACTATCCTTTGAAATAACACTATACTATGTTTCAAAGTTGGAATTAACACTTACATGCTAGTAATTAGCTCACACTTTCACTTTTTGTTGTTTGCATGCCTAGAATAGATCACATAGTCTAATTAGGTGGTTTTTCAATATATTGTTTAGTTTCACTATTTTTCTCTTTTTATACACACACTACGAAATCACAAAATATTAAAAAACATTTTAATAATTATCTACCCAAGGTCTACCTACTTGTATTTCATCACCAAGGGGGAAGCTAACTTGGTTTTTTAGTCAAGTATAGACACATGGTTAATGATATATATTAGCTAAGCACCTGACACCCATATCATTGTGATGTGTGAATTGAGGGGGTAGGCCCCAATACCAAGCTAGTACCATTACCAATACAGGTCCATTTTAGCCTAAATGTCTTGAAACCATCCTTAGATTACTTTCTATTTACATTATTACAACCAAATTCTTATCACACTCAAAATAATACTCTAATAATCTAATAATATTTAGGATGAACACCTAGTTAGCATTTACTTTCCAAGTTGATTACTTGTTCTTTGCTCAATTATATGTTGTATTACAAAAAATTACATTATCCAGCATTGGTACAATGTTTTATGTTGTGTGACTCAATTAGATCAACCTAAATGATTGTGAATTTCCATTAATTTCTTGCTTTCAAATATTACTTGCAAAAATTTTCTTATTTTAGTGCATATTCATTCTGCTTGATACAGTCTCTTACAGACTTTCTATTTTCTCTACCTGCAATATTGGGTCAATCTTGTTGACATAGTATTATTTTATGCCTCTCAAAATATAGAACTAGATTGAACCTATTGACTCTATATCTTTTTCCTACCCTTTTTAGCTTATGTTTCTAGTACTAGGTCAACCCTATCAACTTTGTATCTTTTTATCCCCTATTTTATGTATTAGGTCAGCCCAATAAACTCTATATTATTATCTACTTCTTCTTATTTCCTTTCTTTCAAATCACTATTTATTTATCTATTATTTCTCCTAATTCATCATGAAATTGCTATATGAATACAACACTAGGCTAAATGTAATGAATATGATGAGTTTTACCAACCCTTATAGGGTCTCCCATAAACAACTTAGGGTTCCTCTCTTTGATGTGAGCAATGTTCACATATCCACTTGAACAATGAATTATGGGAGCCTTCCTCATTCTTATTTAATTCATAATCTTTTTTTATCACCTAAATATAAACTTAAATTAGAGTATACCCATGGAATGCTCTTCTTTATCTTTGAATTTCCTCAACATTAAGGAAAGGATCCTTCTACCATTTACCATCTCATGATTAGTGGTCAAGATGAAGAGCCTCATTCACATTCTCCCACATTCTCACATGGATTTGGAGATGCTATTTTTTTTCTTCTCAACCTCTCCCCTCTATTTTTACCCCTTATCATATCGTAACTTCTTCTTCTTTTACTTCTTATACCTCCATGCCTAGTATTGCCACTACCATGGCAGGTTCTACATCTAGTGGGCCTCTTCCAAGATCCACTCTCGTTAATTCTTCCACTAGTGCATAATTTTATACCCATGGTAATCATTCTTCTATTTTTATTCCTTATCATCCCTCTACTAGTCGATCTTTTACTACACAAGCAAATTTTGCCACTAGTGCCTCACATTCTAATAGTTCCTCTCAAGCTCTTACCAATACCCATAATGGTACCCAAGCCACTACTTCCAATTCTAATGTTGAAAATAATGCCAATAATTCAACTCAAACCCATCAAATTTTATTATAAATTTTTAATAAAATGAATACCTTTCAAGCTCATAATACAAATCAAATGTTGAGAATTCAAAATCACCTTCTTCATCTTCAAACTCACCCTTAACCAATGCCTTGGGACACACATAATCAAAATGTTCCCCTACCTCCTCTTTGAGATTCCCATGGTAATATCATCCCTAAACAACCTCTTGTCAACAATACAATTAAGCATATTCAAAATGAGCTTCTTACTTCTTAAATTACTAATATTGATATCAGAGGTATCACCCCTACCATTTATTACAATGGGTTAACCGATCCTGATCTTCATCTAAAAACATTTGAAATTTTATATAAAGACTAGATCAAATTAAATACATTTTCTGCTACCAATCTATTAGCCAAAACACTCATGAGTGATGCTTTAGATTGGTAAAACCAAATTAAAACTCATTCTATTACTAGTTTGGAAGTTTTAGTAAATGCTCTAGTCCAAGAGTTTCAAACTAGTTATCTTCTTGAAAATACCTTGGCCCATTTTATCAATTGTAAACATCTTGAAAATGAAACTACCCAAGATTTTTATTAAAAGGTGGAAAACATTATCTAATAAATGTGAACATAACATGGCCGATGATAACCTTTTCCATATCTTTACCAATTCTATTTTTCCCAAGTTACAATATTAACTTTTCACTTTCTCTCCATGTACCTTAGAGGAGGCCATTAATAAAGATAAACAAAAAGAATTTATTATGTATCAATTCAATCCATCTCAACCTTCTATGGGTAATCATATCTTACTTAAAAATAAGAATCATCATACTACCAATGATGGTGTCACATACTCTTATGACACTATTCAAACTATTCAAGTTGTTGTTCCTAACCAATATTTGGAACCAACTCACCCTTCTCAAAAATTCACCAATCCTTATTTATATTCACCTAATAATATGAATGTTCACAATCCTTTATTCTCAGTTGAATAACTAAAATTTCTACCTAGGCTTATTCCATAAGAACTTGATCCCACTCGACCTATGAAATCTTGGTATGATCCTAATAAATTTTATTGGTTTCATGTTAGTTAGGGTCATTCTTATGATACATGTAGGTATCTTGACAATTTGGCCATGTATTTTCTTTTTAGTCTTATTTTTATCATAATTCTATCATTTGAAAATGCTAACAAGCATATGACATTGATTTCAGAGCCCATGAAATAAATAATAAATCTCAAGCTTTAAATCAAGCTAATGCTCATTTGTCCATCTATAAATATCCTCTTCCAAATCACCAAGATAACCAAGATAATCCCACCCTTTCTACCAACACTATTGATAGCCTTATTGATCCAATTCTTTGTGTGAATGTGGTTAATATAACTGATATGTGAAGGTTGGTTGATTTCATTGACCTTTAACCCATCTACACACCTCCATTGTATTGCACATTTTGTGTTATCTAGAATTATTTTCCAACTCACTTAAATGAGTTGGGTAAAGATGACCTTATAAGTTTTTATGAACTAATTCCAAATCTTCCCTTGGATAACACTTCCTATTTTATTGATACCATCCCTCCATCTTCTTTACCTAACACTGATGATACTCAATATTAAAGATCACCTTTTAACTATTCTTATACCTTATACCATTCCTCCCATAGGTCATTCCCATAAGAAGGCTCCTACTTCTTCTCCCATGGTTCCACCTCCTATGGTTCCATATCCTCCTATAGTGCCTTCTTCACCCCCTATTCCTCTACCCATTAATATTTCACCCGTGGACCTTCCCTCACCTATGGATCCTTCTCCACCTATGAATCCCTCACCCATGGATCCTTCCCCACTAGTGATCTCTTCATCTCCTATAGAGTCCATTATCATATATTATCCTGAGCATCTATTACTTGATAGACCTCATCAAAATTATACATTAAGAATTACTATCTTTTATATTGAGGATATTATATGTGAAGTATTTTCCCAACTTTCATTGAAGATAGATGATATATTAGCTATAGTTTGCATCAAATTTATAAAGACTTATTAGATGTTATGGATAATGTGTGTGGTAAAATTTATTATTAATTATGAGTACATTCATGGTGTTCTTATATTTTCATTTGGTTTAGATGTGTGCTCCAAATTTATCTTTATCTCTTTGATATATCATTTAACATTGTGTCAAATTCTTATTTATCACACATGGTGATTTTTCATTTTGTACTTCATATTGCTTATTATGTCATTTATATTTACTTATGGATGTCTTATTTATCATTGCTTCTTTTTATTCTTGAGTTTATTTCTTAAAAAAATTGCTTTTTCTCTTTTCATGATTGTTTGTTTTATTATCTCTATATATGTAGATAATTGTCATTGTGACATGTTTATATAAACCATGTTTCCTTTAGTCATTCTTTCTATACCATGTGATTAATTAACAAAAAATTCATCTCATTATACTTTCCTATTACCAGTCCACTTGGATGTCTTTTTTTACCCTATATTCCTTTTCACAAAATAAGCATATACATGGTTGAGACTTGAGTTAACATGTTGGTTCATTGTTAAGCATAAGTGTCTTAGTCAGTCTTATCTTTGGTCACTTAGTTTCCTTTAGCCTAAGCCTACAGATCATTCATGTCTATCACTCTATCTCTCATGATTAGTCATTCCAAGCCCATATGGGGGAGGAATCTTAAAAAAAATTTAAAAAATTTAAAATATAAATCATTTAACAAAAGGAAATGATCCCAAAAGGCAAAAACATTCAAAATTATTAAAATTCAAATCACACTAAAAGACTTGATTTGAAGCACATCTCCCTCTTCTAGTAGAATCTAAAACTCCACATTTGGCCTCAAAATAGAGCTGAGGTCCATTAGGGTATGGTAGGCTAGTAGATTATAAAAGGATAATTAAAAAATCTTTTAGTAATACCTACTTTCTCATGTAAGTACCCAATCTTCACAGTAGACCAATAGCTCTATAAGGGGTCTTGAGGAATGGGGAACATGTCATGGGAAGGTAGGTCCATTTTAATTTACTTGTACCAATTTACCTTCATGGTTTGATCTTAGTATCACTCTTATTTTCCTACATAACTTTGTGTCTATAGAGAACAAGTTTCCTTCATACATTTATGGTCACTAGTCACTTAGTGTCTTCACATGTCCTTAGTATGCCTCCTATCTCCTAAGATATTCTCATAAGATGCCTAAGTTCTAATTTTTACATTCCCTTTTTCATCCCTTACATTCCTCATATTTTCTATTAAGATATATTATTTTCTTCACTGATCACTCCCCTAGGGATTCTATTTGTGAGTTACATTGTAAGACCATGGATAGGACCTGGCCTTCTTCACAAATTACAAAAATTTCACATTCCTATTAACAACAATGCCTTGTTATCAAATTTTCACATTTATTTCACCTCATTGGTGTTCCCTTTCTGAGTTACAGTGTAAGACCATGGATAGGACCTAGCCTTCCTCATAAAATTTTCCAATAATCCATGTCAAACAAATTACATGTCAAATATGAGATAATATTTGATTGATTATGCAGTTACACATCATTGACATGCTCCCCAGCTTGATTTAGTGTGTTTTATTCTTACTTCATTATTATTTCACTTTTTATCTTCTTATTTTCCAATTTCATGTAAGAATCCAACCATTTCTTGAATTTTTCATACTTCTCATCTTGAATTAGTGTGATAAATTTAAGCCCTATTTTTGCCAATTTTGTTTTTATTTTATACTTCCCAACATGATTTGGTATGATTGATTGAATTAATTTTTTTGTTTTTTTACCATTTCTCTTTCACATGCTTTCCACTTTATTTCATTATTTTCATACTTTCCAACATGATTTAGTGTGATTTTACTTATTTTAATTTTGTACCAAAGGATATTTTCTTGGTTTAAAAATAAATTTTTACCATCTTTTTTACCACCTTTTGGTTTCTTATACTTAGTCATTTTTTTGTTATTACACATTTTGCAACATGAAATAGTGTGTACTACATTTTTTTTATTAATTATACTTATCCAAATCTTTTTTTGCCTATTTCTTTTTAACCATGCATGTGTCTTACATAATTCTAGAAAATAAATCATAATAACTCATATATTTCCTATATCATATACAAAAAAAGCTAAATACATGTGCTAGAAATAAATATATCTAAGTATCCACAACCACAACCATAATACAAACACATAAGATCAACATCCAAATGCTAAAATGGATATATATATAATGATTTGATATAAAGTAAAACTAAATACATCACCCCAACTCTATGGTTGGGCTCTATCTTATCTATCTTGTGGCCTAGCCATGCTACCCATAGATGCCTCAGACTATCCCCTATAAACAGTATGCTTTAGAAAGGCTATTTGATATCTCAGAACTATCACCTATCACCTATCCCTTTAGGTTTGCCACCTAAGCTTAGACCTGTGCTAGTTGGGCATGTATCTATGTCAGTTAGATCATGGTAGCCATATGTATGGCTCTCTCCTAATCCAAAGCTTTCCATGCCTATGCCTCTCTCACTCCCACCCCTACTAGTGGTTGTGGTTCCTCTTTACATGCATGTAATCACCTTTTTGCCTCTCTTACTCATTTAAACTAGATCCCTAGGGTATAATCTATCTCAAGATCCTCTAGTGTCTCTGGGTCATAGGGCATCAGTTCCTCATCGAAGATCTCATGAATTGATCCCATCATTTGGGACCCCATCTAGTCTCCTCCTCTATAGCATATAAAAAAATCAAACCATATATATTAGATAATTGATATATCTCAAAATATATCTATCTCTAGTCTATCTCAAATAAACTTAAGAAAAATTTCAACTATCTTTTATTACCTATCTGTGTATCACCTACCCTTATCTTTCCATCTGCATGAACACTAATCATGGTCTCCCCAATATTGAATCCTCCAAATACCTCATCTATAGGTCACTACCCAAAAGAAAATCCCAAATTCACCACTCATGCCCATCTCAATCCATGCCTGAGTGGTCTCTCTATCACCCAACTCTATCCTAGCTTGCATGATGGTTCATCTAGGATGACTACTAACTCTGATCTCTCCTTTTATTGATGCCTCCATTAATGATGTTTTTGAGATGGTTACTGCTCCCCCTACTATGATACTAGCTATGGTACCTATAACACTCCTACATCTACATCTATCTCCTCTCTCTTTATTGCCTATCATACCTAACCTATCCATGGTCTCTCATGCCATAATCTAATCATTGGCCTATAAATTGATGGCTCTAATCCTCCTCTCCCCTTGGCTCTCTCACATGCTTGACCCAAAATGTGGGCACCACTATCAATGTTGTTGGATGAGGGAGTCCAAAATATCATGGTATATGCACCATTGAATATGGCTTTATCCACCAGGTATAGTGGCCTATAATCTCTATCCATACCAATGTTAGTTCCATTGTCTCCTAGCTCAGACATACCATAACAATACACCCATAAGGCTGCCACATAATTTCTTCTTACCTCACTATCTATAACACTGGCATGTGGGTAATAGACCATGCTATTTGAATCTACCACCACTTTTGTACCTAAGGTAACCTATCATCAATCACATGGGAAAAACCAACTAGCTGTTACATATGGAAACTCTCATATATCCACAAAATCAGTAATATAATAGGCCTTATAGAATTCTACCCTCTAGGCAACATCCTATACATGTCATGTATAATATTTACTTAGATGATAGAACCTAAGTCATACAGTACCCCATGCTCTAATATAGTCAGGCTTGAGGCTATCGAATAAAGTGGTACCTTGCCATCTGACTTGTAACATAGCACCCATAATGTCATAAGTCTTATCATTGCCTTTTAGATATCCAAAATTTAAATGGCATAAACATCAAACAATATAACTTTCAATCCAAGATATATACTCTCTAATCTCATCACCCATATGGATAAGACTCTCTTCTCTTCTTATCTATTTGGTACTTCCATGATTGCATGCATACCTCCTATTGGTAGTCCAAAGATCACATGGACATCCTATAGGAGATACCCACCTCTATGTTATCCCCATCCACCTCCCATGTAAATGTATTAGTTAACCATTCCTAGTTTCCCAAGAACATGACTATGAAATCCAAACTCAATAGGATCCTACACATCTATATAATGCTTCTTATATCTAATACAATCAATCTCACTTGATCCTCAATCAATAATCACTCCAAAAGGTCTAGGAGCCATGCCATGTCTACCAAGCACCAAAACCTTAGATTCCCCTATAACCATAAAAAAATAAAAAATATATTAGATCCTCCATGTCATTTATAATCAAAATACATTCTTTTTAAATTTTACCAAAAACAAACCTAGTTTTCTATAATCTATCAATTTTTAATTAATTTGACCTATTTTTAGCCTACTTGAAAATTTTAGTACTCAGTCAAACATTATGGGCTTTCCTAACACTCTTTCATCCTATTTCACACATTTATGTACTATTTAAGTCACTTAGTCAAACACTAGGTTGACCAAAATTTCTTCATTTTGACTAGTTTGACTTAACAAACTAAGTTGACCCTTTACTTTTCCCCCCTTAGTACTAAGTCAATAGAGTGGATTTTTCTACTATGTCAACAGTCACGTACTAAGTTGGCAATCTAGAAAACAAATTAAGTTGGAGAATACTTATTAAGTTAGCAATATGTATTTAGCAAAATTTTAGACTACTAGGTTGACTAGACTGACCTAGATGTTTCTTCCTTTTGACCCCTTACATTTCTAGTAATAAATGTCTTTCAATAGTTATTACTCTGATCCCTTCAAACCTATTTCTCTACTTGGTTTTTCATACCCTTAAAAACTTTTTTGGGTTCATTTAGGTTCCTATAAATTTTTAAATTACAAATTTATACAAACCACTTAAATTCAATAAAATATTCAAAAAATAATTTTCAGATTCTTAGTTGCCTACTTGTGCTATACCTACTACCACTACTATGAGTCCCTCTCATCTCAATTGTCATCTCCTCACCATCCTATTTTGTTTTATCTCTCAGAGATCTTTTTCTCTCATAAACAAGTCAAAAATAACAAATGACTTCCCTTTTCAACCTATTTAAACTTTTCAAAAAATTTAAAATTTTCAAATATTTTCCATCAAATTCCTTGTTTTGCTCATATATTTTTTTTTACTCATCCATTTTTAAAACAATAAAATGTTATGGAATCATAACAACATAGATAATACTTTCCACTACTATATTCCTATCTTCCATTTTTTATATTTTTGGCTATTTTTTGCACTAATCTCTATAGGTTCACCTAATATTTTTCACATCTAGATGCCTTCATTTCTCTTACAGTCTCCCTATTTATCTATAGGACTAGGGTAAGTAAATATATGTGTTATTCAATCTTATCCTTTCATTTATCTTATTTTATCCTTACTACACTTTACTTAGTATCAACATTATGTATTATCATGTTTTATTCCTAAAGCACCATCATGTGTTACACTCACATGACAAGTGATGAGTTTCAAGTGGGGTATATTTATACACATAATATTTTAAGATTTTTATCACTTAATGATATTTTTTATCTTTCAAAAACCCATTGAATCTAAATATCTCTAAGTGCATGCCTTAACAGGTGCATTGAGAAAGGGGTGGGCACACCATTGGTGCTTTATAGGATTGTTGTCCCTTTTACCACTTGTTATCCATACACTTCTCTCCTAAAAACCTTATCCCTAAGCTTGTTCTTATCTAATACATAGACTTCCAATCATTTTCTACCTTTTTATCCCCCTTTTCCTAGCCTTAACCCCTTTTGAATATTCACCATACTAAGTTTACTAGGTTGACCCTGTATAATTTTGGGTGAAATTCACATAGGATCTAGGTCAGCTCTTAGCTGACTTAGCCCATGACCTAGTGAATTCTTATCCAAAATTGTGCTAGGTAGATTGTGTCAACCTTTTTGGCCAAAAATTTTAGAAGGGCTTAGGGTTAAATTTGCCTATATTTACAAGATCATTTCACCATTATTTAGAGAAGAGAAGAAGTAAGATATATTGCATGTTTGCTTATCCACCATTTTACTTGAGGAGCAAGCTTAGGGTTTCATACTTTCTTTAGAGATATTGATCTTATCTTGTGAGAATTCTTTTGGATGCATTGATAGTTTATGTATCCTAGAGATGATTTGTCTTTGTCTTCCTTAAATACCACAATAACCTCTTTTGAATCACTTTTACTAAAGGAGATATTGAGGCTCAATGGGTTCATCTTCAAAGGTAAGCATTCCTAAATTTATTTTTCCTTTATAAGAGTAGATAAATATGCATTTTTGCTTCTCTTCCATGCATTAGGATTATATATACATTGACATGTGTATATGTCTTTTATGCATGTTTAGTTTTATTTTTTTTACCCCCATTTTGTTCCAAAATATTTGGTGAACACGAGATTAGATTTTACTTTACTTGTTATTAGTTTAGTGAATTTAAAATATAGGACTCCATTAGGGTTATTGCATTATTGTGCTTGAATGGAGGCTTTGGAACCCTCCCTAGCATTGTTTATTTTGATAAGAGATCCCCTAATTGTATCTAATAAATCCCCATATTGCTCATGTTCCTGATTATCTAATGTGTCCCCAATTAGAAGTGTATGGTATGATCTATCTTCTTTGAGTTATCATTAATTTATAGACTTGATGCATTTATGATTGCATATAGATTTTAACTATAGGTTTTACAAAACTTGGGATAAGATCCCAAAATTAGTTAAACTCACCCTAAATTATGCCTTCTTATACTATTTGAGATCCTTTAATTTTGATGTGGTAGTCATGATATAGTCAATGGGTGGGAACACATTACTTGATGCCTATGAAGTAGAAATAAGGGAAGAAAACTATCTTATTCAAGTAGGTAAATTCACACCAATGAATATTATTCCATTATGCTTGTAGATGTAGCCTCCTTTTCTTATCAATTCCCCCATACTTAAACCACCCAATAATGAGAAGAAAGATACTAGTCATGTAGATAGGTTGGTTAAGATTGAAGGGTTGTTTAAAGCACAAAAAAACAAGATAGAAGCCTTGAAGAGGTAGAAAATTCCACCCCATAGACCCTACCAAGATCTATATCAAGCTCCCTATTAGTTTTATCAATTTAAAATACATCCATACCAAGCTAATCCTCAAGGTCAAGGGCAAATTACTCATACAAGGCCATACAAAATATTTAATCCTAACTCTACCAACACTTCTAGAGCATTAGTTCTTACTTAATATAACTGTACTCAAGAAGGCCAATGGTATGCACATTGGGGAAAGTATCATGAACAAGGTGTTAACTCATTTGAAAGTTATAATCAAGATTCTCTTATGTAAAATTATCAATCCCCTCTTGTGAAAAATAATTAGGATCCTCCTACACAACATAAATAAATTCCTCTTGTCCAACATGGAGAAGTCCCTCTCATGACTCAATATGAATTATCAAATCAACAAGGAATGGTTAGAGATAAGACTCATTTCAAGGATACATTTGTAAACTTTCAAGAAGGAGAGAGAGAGAGTCCTTTTAAAAATTATGTAGTCAATTAGCTTGGAGGTGTATCTAAAGTAGATAGCCCTATTTCATCCAATATAAGGGATAAAAGAAGGTTAATGACTGGTGAATTAGAGGTAAGGATAAAATCTCCTTTACCATCTCAACCACTTTAGAATCCTAATTATAAATATTAAACCTCTAAATCTCCACCAATTCAAAAGGTTCAGAATGAGAAGGGTCCCTTTATACCATATTTAACACAAGCTCTAAGTATTATTGCTATTCCTAAATTATAGTCAAAGGTTGGTGGCCCTTATATCAATATTATGGACCAGATGAAGTTTCATGTAACCATACCAATGTGGGATATATTTACCATTCTAGAGAAGAAATACCTTCTTTAATAAGATTTACCAAGGCTCAATATCTTAGGCAAGTAGGTATAAAAGGAAGGTATAATCCTAACCAATACTAGTCAACCTATTCAACCCCAACCAACCAAGGTAGAGAAACCACCTCCCTTCTATATTTTTATCATAACATGGGATTCCTTAGTACATAACTATATGATATATAGTGGGGAAATTATGTTTTTTATGCCAAAGTCATTAGAAGAAATGTTAGGGTTAAGATATGAGCCTAGTTATAAGGGATCTTTGAAATTATATGGCTCTCCTACCAAGATAGTTGGTGTGCTTAAGGACCTAAAATGTATCATAGTTATTTTCTCCAAGTTAACAATATCCCAAGATGTTGTTGTGGTTGAACTACCCCATTATTTTTCCCTATGTCTATCTAAGGACATTACCGCTAAGATAGGAGACTACCTATCTTTAGACTAGTCTTATATGGTCTTTAGAACTAGGTATGGGACCAAAGTCACCATTAGGTTTGAGCTTATCTCTATATTTAATTTAGATCCCTACATGCCTAATCTATCAAATGTCAACTACACTATTATTGATGAATATGTTCACCTTTATGATCAAAACTCTATTGATCCATTTGAGGGCATATCAAACCTACTTTTTGATGAGTGAGGGATGGATAAGCAGTGATATGATGCTTACAAGAGCATTAAAGAAGCATGCATAGGGATATATTATAGATATGAGGAGGAGGTAATCATATCATCCCTTACCAATCCATGTCAAGATAATGACGGAGTATGGAGACTATTTTTTAATGGCTCTAGGTACAAGAATATAAGTGGATTAGGTGTCATGATTATTTCTCCATCTCAATAAAATCACTTTTCTACCATAAGGTTCAAATTTAAATGCACATGTAATACAATAGAGTATGAGACCCTCATTCATGGGAAAAGAAAAGAGGTATCAAGTATATGTAATCTATGGGAGATAGTGAATTGGTAGTTTATCAGGTGAGAGGGTAGGATTTAGTCAAAAATACACTATTGAAGGCATATAAACACTTGGTTTAGGACTTCCTAGAGGACTTTGATGTGTTTTACATCCATTCAATTCCAAGAAAAGACAACCAACATGTAGACAAGATGGTATCTCTAAAGGCACAATATGACATCCCAAGTGAAGTCAAGAATCCTAAGAATCAATCATAAATCAAAGTAGTTTGTAGACCATTAGTACCTAAAAATGAGTTAGCTGCCAGGTCTTTGATAGTGAGAGGAAGATAATATGTTTATTGCAATAAGAGGTATAATTTTTCTCAAGGAATCAAGATAGACTTCAAAAGTAGTATGGTGACCATATTTTTGGGTTGAAGACAAACAAACTTCCTTAGGGATTAGTGACCCTATATAACATCTTCAATGAAGATGATCAGTTGAGAAGAGATAAGGTTATCATTTCAACCAAGGAATAACACTATGATAAGGTCACCATTTTTAAGGAGATGTTGCTCAAACTAGGGAAAGTGAACACTAGAAAAGAAATGATTACTTTCATAGTGATGTGTAAGGATTTTGTAGACATATTTTATTAGGATTACAATGATTTGAAAGGTTTTGACCTTAGTTTATCTTAACATACTTATAATTAGATCCAAGTGCCAAAACTATGAGGTAGAAGAAAATACCAGTAAACCCCAAAATTAATCTCCTCATGAATAAAGAGCTAACTAAATTGATTGAGTCTAACATTATACTCCCCATCAAACACTCTTCATGGATGGCTAACCTTATGCCTACATGAAAATATAATGGGGAGATAAGGTTATGTGTAGACTTTAGGGATCTTATCATGGTGTCATTGAGAGACTACTAATCCTTATGATCCATATATTAACATCTCCACAAGATTGAAGGTTCACAAAATTTCTCTTTTCTTGATGGATACTTAGGGTAAAAATAAGTGTTGGTGAAGTAAGAGGACCAAAAAAATATTGTCATCACAACTAAGTGGGGAACTTATGCTTACAAGAATATGCCTTTTGGGATATCCAATGCAAGATCCACCTTCTAAAGGGTAATGGATATAGTCTTCTAAGGAATCATTAATGAGATTGTGCTCATATACCTTAATGATATTACCATCTTCTAAAAATATTACAAAGACCACTTGACACACCTAAGGAGATATTTGATAGGTGAAGATAGTATGGGATCTCATAGTACACCGAAACATGCATTTTTACAGTCCATAAGGGTAGAATTTTAGGCCACATAGTGTCTAAGGAATTCCTCTCAATAGAACTTGAGATGGTAAGTATAATTTTATCCCTATTACTACCAAAGCACAAGAAAGGAATAAAAAGCTTTATAGGTAAGATAAATTTCATTATAAGGTTCATTTTTGGATTTGCTAAGTTGGTTAGACCCTTAACTTTTATGCTCAAGAAACATAAGCCCTTTATTTGGACTAGGAAAGGAAAGAGGAGTTTTTAAGAAATTAAGTAGGATATTTCTCAAGAATCCACTCTCTTTAACCATAAATTTTCAAAGGAATTTCTCTTTCATGGCTTATTAACTAATGACACCTTATCTACAATGCTAATGCAATAAAATAGTGAGATTATTTAGTATCCCATAACTTTATTTATCCAAACATTAGAGGGATATGAATAGAGGTATACTTAGGTATAAAAGCATGTGATTATAGTGAATAAAATACTTAAAATATTTACGCACATGGTTTCCAAAAATAATATCTACGTCATGGTGGCCCACCCTAGCATCAAGGACTTCTTTTTTAACTAGGATTTGAGTGAGAAAAGAGTAAGTTGGATGACTAGATGTATGCATTATGACATATAAGTGAAGGTCACCAAGCTAATGAGGGGTATAGGACTATTTGAGCACTTGGAAGTATATGTTAAGGAGATAAAATAGGTATTTTTGGTAATGCATAATGATCCTCAAGCAACTACACCTACACCTTCTTCCAGATGGACTCAAAACATGGTAAGATTATTTAAAATAGGGAATGTCCTATAGGTTTAGATAGAAAAAGAAGAAGGTATTATAGGATAAAATAAATACCATATGTCTTTATATATGAGGTCTTATTTAATAAATATATTGATGGCATGCTTTTAAGGTGTGTGAAGACTTACCAAATTGACAAGCTATTGGATTAGTTTCATGATGGGCCTATAGGAGGCCATTTTGCATCTTGGACTATAGTATTAAGGATAATGAAAGTAGGATAATTTTGTACAAACTTATTAAAATACTCCCATTATTGGGTTAGGATATGTCAAAAGTGTTCTATGTTTTCTAGAAAATAGAAGCTATCTACCTTTCCCCTCAAGCCCATCTAAGTAGAGAAACCATTCATGTAGTGGGGCTTAGATTTTATAGGCATGATACACCCTCCACCTAGTTTAGGACATAAAAGTGTCTTCACTACCATAAAATAATTCACTAGGTGGGTAGAAGAAATGTCCCTTAAGGAAGCTAATGAAAACTCAGTCTTGGAGTTCTATGACAACCTAGTGACTAGGTTTGGGGTACCCTCCATAATAATATTAGATAATAAACTACCTTTTAGTGGTGTAATGATAATTAAATGGGATATAAATTATGGCATCTACCTCATTACTTCTTCAAACTACTATCCTCAAGGTAATGAAATTGTAGATTCCACTAACAAGAAATTAATTAGGTTCATAAAAAGGATTATGAAAAACAACTAGATGGTGTGGCATACAAAAATAAGGATAACCTTGTAGGTAGATAGGATCACCCCAAATAGAGATATTAGTCATTATACATACCTTATCATCTATGGAAAATTTGAAAGGTTACTTGTATCACTTGAATTTCCAGCTTTGAAACTCACACATTAGTTTGAGATAATGCAAAGTGATGCCAGGGAAGTAAGGATGAATGAGTTGAGAGAGATAGAAGGGACAAGAGATGATGATATTAATGCCATATGGTACCATCAATATCAAGTTAAAATTTCATTTGATAATAGAGTTTCCTCAAGGACTTTATAATAAAGTGATATTATTCTTAAGTGGGATGAATATCGAGCTAAACTAGGTGAGCATACAAAATTTGGTAGCCTATGTAGTGGAGGTCCTATAGTATCACTAGATGCAAATAAAATAATACATTATAATTATCAAGATTTAATGGTGATGAACTCCCTATCCTAGCTAATGGGGTGTTCCTTAAGTACTATTATTGAAGAACATGTATTATCATTGTACATAGTAGTTTAGGTATTTATTTTATCCAAGTGTTACTGCACAGCTATTTTTTAGTTAGTTGCTTTATTGCCTTTTTACTTTCTTAGGTGTTTAAGTGTTAATTTCATTTTTATTTCCTTATTGTGAGTGGTGAAGTAGTTGTAATCCTTGAAAGATTATAATTTTCTAGGTCTGATGATCATTAAAAACAAAAAGGTCTCTCAATTAACTCATGATTGTCATGTATGGGATAACTAGTTCTCTTAACCAACAAGTAGGTTAACCCCTAAGAGTTACTAGTGATGTTGATATCTTTTTGCCCTTCGACTCAGAAATGATCAAATTTTGATCAAACAAATTGAATAATGTCCTTGTCTTCCTCGTGAGTCTTGGGATGTCATGACAGTCTAAGAGAGGTTCAATTGTCATCAAGTTCATAGACACCATCTCCATATGGTGAGCTTATGTCAAATAATTCCATGGTGGTCCCCATCTCATATTATTAAAACTTTCATTAAGATTTAATCATGTGTTGAATATGTTGAAGGGTCTACACCAAGTCTTAGGTGGTTTTCATGATTCAAAAACATTAATTATAGGATGACCTATGGAATTGCATCACATTACCAGTCATGTGTCCATTTAAACATGCAAATAAATTGAAAAATATGGTAAAATTAGAAGGAATGGGGCTAATATGAAGATATAATGGTAACTTTGTTTGAAGCCTTTAGCATATTTTAAGGTTTTTTAGAAAATGTTAAGGTAAATTCTTTAATTGATATTACAATTGATATCATGTATATATTGACTTTAAAGGGTGTTTAAATCATGTGAATAATGTTATTATGGATAATAGGACATCATTTAGCCATTATCAAGGGTAACATGTCTCCAAAAGGTCTCATAACCATCATAATATCATTATAAGGCAATTTTATATGTAAAAAGGGCCTTTTAAAGAAGTAAAACATCCTTCATTCATCAAAAAGGGTCCATACATGCTTGAAAAGTGAGTTTTTAGTTTCCCTTCATCTATACCCTCTAATTTTAAAATGTATTTGACCACTAATTTCCCTCATTTTGGCCTCCAATGGTTTCTCAAGATCTCAAAACTAAAAAAATGTAGAGAAAAGATGTTTTATAGGTGTTTTCAAGAATTATATGAAATTGTAAGTTTAGGTTAAGGTCATAAGAGGTCATAAATCTCATGGGGGATCCCTTGTAGGCATCATAAAGAAGAATCCATCTTCTCAAATCCAGGAGAAAGGTAGAAAAGGTAGAAGAGTCTCTATCAGGATCTTGTCAAGATCACAAGGGCAAGTTTGAAATGAATGGTATGGTTTGTACAAAGAGATTTAGAACCCAAGTTCTTAGCCAAAGGTGGAGTGCTTAGGTGGGATTAAAACTAGTAGAATTGGATTATGGATCAAATACCTAGGATTTATGAACAATCATTAAGACCCCTAGGTGGTCTTAAAACCTCCTTAAACCCTAACATCAACTCAATAGGGGTAAAAGTGAAATAAATGGTTCTAAATACATTAAGTTTTCATGGAAACACTTGGGTCATGTCCAACACTCCATGAAGGTCCTTTTCACATAGTCTGATTATATGGTCACCTTTATAGATTGATGAAAACTAGGTTTTACAGAGGTTTTAAGTAGAAGATAAGGGTTTTAGGTATTATTGGGGCCAACATACCCCCATTTTTGAAAAATTGGGACCCTTGATAAAAACTAAAGTTTGAACATGAAATATGGCATGTTAAGATCATTTGTAGAATTTGAGGATCATCCACTTTGTTAAAATCATGCTTACTTGGTTTTGTTTTACTTTAATTTGGACTAACAATGCTAATGAATGATATTTACTACCTTTAAGTTATAGGTTCCATGGTGTTTGTCCCTAAGAAATTCATGTTTCAAAACCCTAGCCAAAACCCTCATTTTAAATTTGAATATTGGTGGGAACCTTTTAAAAATCCATTTTTTGGACTTAAGGATAAAGTTCATGTTTTAATCTTAGTTATGTTTTTCAACACAACTAAAACTTAACTTAAAATGTTTGGTCCCCTTTTATTATTTTACCCTTTAAAGTTCCAAGTATACCCAACTAATTTTTGTTCTAAAGGGTCCATTTAATATTTCTTAACCTAGCCTAAGATTTTAACCCTAAGGCCCCATTGTATTTATTAGTACAAATAGGACCTTAGTCTTAGCATTTTAGCTTAAGTCATAGATCCTCAAGTCCAATTTTATGTTAACATGGTCCCTTCAATTCATACTTTAGCCTAAGATTTTAATCCTAAAGCCTTGATATATTTATTTATACATTTGAGACCTTAGTCATAAACACCTTAGCCTAAATATTCTTATGTCACCACCATCTTAACTTAACTTCCTTGCATATTTTAGGATCCAAGGACCCTTACTTTATCACAACATTCTATCTAACAAAGCAAATAAGGCCCAAACTTTGACTTAAACAATATGCATATTAGATAATCTAATAGGTCATCCTTCCTCATGGCCTTCCAATTAGATGTCATGAGGAAAACCCAACATAATCCTACTCATAGCCCACTGGCCATTCAAATTCAAACTCTCAGGTCATGATCAATGGTTCTCAATTTGTCACAAAGACTTGATCAGATGAAGTGAGGCACAATAAAAAAACCAAGGGACTATGTAAGGCCTGAACGATTGACATGGAACACCTTTGCATCTTATGATAAAACATGAATGGGTCATACTTGACAAAGAAACCAATCATGAGAAATCTCTTAGATCATGATCCTACAACTGATGCTTCATCATTGATTTTGATTTAACAAAATGAATTAAGTCCAAGATCCTAGGAAGCCCCATGGAGGTGCCAATTGGCACTCTCACATTGAGTCATAATAATTTGATGAGATTAAAATTTATGTTCGTATGACCTTCATTTGATGTCCATGAGGATGTATTTTATGTTTGCATAACTATCAAATTTAAGCCCATCAAATTAAAAACTTCAATAGATTAAAATTGGCGTTAATGTGGCTATCATTTGATGTCTGTGAGGACCTATTTAATGTCTACAAGACTATAAAATTTAAGCTAATGAATTATTCTACCCAGGATTAAAATACACTCCAAAATCTTACTTTAAGGCTCAAAAATTTCTTTACAAGCTAAGGGAAATGCTCAAAAAATGCTTAGACACTATAAATCTTCAATCTACAAAATAAAAATGGTCATATGGTCTAAGTTTATGCACAATAAACCTAGTTTAAGTCTATACTTTAAGGTCCCCATGACATTTTATTCAAACATCATAAAACTTAAAATATATACTTATACTAAGTTTTATTTGAAAAATAGAGTCCTTATAACATAAAATTTAGATCAAATGCTTTTTAAATATCTACAAATCAATGGTTTGAACCCATTTTGAATAGAGTTTTTTAAATGCTTTTTAATACTAAGTTTTTAAAATGCTTTGAACCCATTTTGAGCATGATTTTTAAATCTTGGTATAAATATTTTAGCCCAAAGTATGCCTCATGTTTATTAAACATGGCATAAACATTGGCCTAGAATATTTGGGCCATGGCCCCCTTATGTCTAAATCATAAAACTTAGGCATAAATCCCTTAGCCTAAGGTTTATTTCATGATTAATAATCAAAACAAACCTTATCTTAAGGGAATTAAGCATAATTTGTGGTATTAATAATGTGCTAAGTTAAAGTTTGAACATCTCTAAAGATCAACGGTTCACACTTTATCACCATATTTTAATCTAATGACATGAGGATCCCATATACTTTTCAATGAGGCCCTGAAAACCCATGAGTTCAATGTATGGTGAAGGCTCATTCAAAGTAAAGATGATAAGATGATTCCATGGTTCACACTTCATTACTAAAAGATGATCCAATGGTGTGAAGGCATTCATGACTTTTCAAAGGCCTATGAGCTTGACACATGGCTAACATTTATTCAACAAAACACTAACATTGGATTTGGAGCATAAGGAGACATGTAAATATGTCAAGTGTCACAACCATAGGTTTTTTCATAGTAAGACCAAATCATAGGTAGGGGCCCATATTAAAATCAATAATTTGTGCTAATCTAGAATTTTGATCCAATTATACAAAATAAAAGAGGAATTTGTAAATGCCAATGGCTAGTGCTCAAAGGGTATTTATGAGAAATATCATGAAAGGTCCAAACCAATGCCACATAGGCACCATACAAGTAGAAAAGGACAAATATAAGGTCTCATTGGATTGAAAATTAAAAGGTTTAAAGGAAAAAGTCTAAATCAAATCCAAGGCATGTATAATCCAGACTCTAAATATATCCTACCATTAAAGTTCTAAAACCCTAAACCCTACATAAAAGAGACCCAAATGGACTCAATTGGTTACAATTTGATCTAAGGAGAACTTAATCATGTTTATAATCACAAGAGAGCTTTCATAGAGATCATTTTAAATTTGATCCAAGAAATTTGTAGAAGAAGAGACCATGGTTGCTTATAGACAACAATTAAAGGAAGAGACCAAGCTTTACTAATTGATAGACAATGAAAGTCAAATCCTCAAAGATACCAAATTATACCTTGTAGCCTTGAAATTACTAAGCATTAGGAATTAGTATAAGCTCTTCTTCATGGTAAAAGAGTTCCCACCCATTTCCAAGGAAGAATAGATAATTTTCACCATGAGAAGGAGACACTATGACCTGGTTATAGTCCAAATGGCTGACCTTCACCATGCCATGGAAAAAATTGAGGCACTACATTATATAGACATCCTTTCTCCCATCTTTATTGACTATAGAGTATATAATGAATGGATCATTAGGGAGGGAAACTCTAATATGGGAGCATATATTTATCTAGTGGTATTTGAGAAATACTATAAGCTCCCTCTCCCCCATGTAGACCTATCTAAAATCAAATAATGGACCAACAATAATGACTTGGATTCCATCTTTAGACCTTAGTTGCACCAAGGACCCTATACCTTCAAGGAATTTGAGGGAAAAATCCCAATAATATAATTTAGAGAGGGCATTAAAGTTGTAATGTCCCTATTGAACTAAGCCTTTGGAGGCTCCTCAACCACTTATGTGAATAAAATTTGGGTCCCCTTTATCCATTTTATGGTGGAAGAAAAGCTTACCCCTCTAATTAGAGATTTAATTAGTGTCTTCCTCATCAAGAAATTCATTATCATAAAAATGAAGACCTCCAAGCAATTTTACACAATGTTATACCTATAAGATTCCCTACTTGCCTCTATTAACTTCCCATAGATTAGGAATTGGTCCCTAGATGGAAATAATACTATTTCAAACCACTACTCAAAATTATGTATCTTTAAGTACATGAATCACATGAAGTTCATTTGTGACTACATTTATCTAGCCATAGTGGAGGCCATCATAGGTGTCCCCATGCCTAGGGTCCATCCACTCATCACGAAGTATGCTTAAATGATGGGGAACATATGGTATTACCTTGATTATACAATTATCAAGATTGAGGGGATCATGTACCAACATTATAAATTTCCTTTATATGTTCCAAGTAAGCTTGTAGAGTAGGAAATTGTGTCCCAACTCATACATAACATTGGTGGGACCTACAAGTAAAAGAAGGGTCTATTTCCATTACTTCTCCTTGATTATTGGGAAAACCATATTGAAAGATTAGAAATAGGTGGAAATCATGCCCACACATAGGGATTCATTTGGATTTTAGCTGGATGAACTCAAAATGTGGGATCCAAAGAACATAGTAGATAAGCATTTAAAGGACAAGAAGCTCCCCAAGCTTGAGTATGTACATCAACTCAGTGTTCATGAAACCATTTACATTAAGGCCAAGAATTATGAAGAGGTGTTGATCAATATTCAAGGGAAAAACATCAAAATTAAACATAGGTTAACCAAGGATGAAAATCCATTAGGAGAAGCATGGAAAATGCATCCTTTGCAGTATCACTTGCTACCTAGACCATCTAGGATAGCCTAGGAACAACCCCAAGTAGAAAAACCACAACCATAGCCTTAGGGGTAAATTGTGAAAGGTCAAGATGAATAAGGCCATGGTAAGGAGAAAGTGGGGGAGGTGAAATTAGAAGAGAGACCTGAGGAGGGGCCCTTATCTTCAACACTCCCACAAAGGACACCTTCCCCAATTTAGTATATTGATATGATGGCCTTAGAACTAGAAGAGACACTTGAGGGTGATCTAAAATAACTTTTAGAGGCATACGATATAGATGGGGAGGAGTATCATCTTGAAGAAGCCCAAGTCCAAGTGTGAGAGCTTAGAGATAATAAAGGAAAATAGATTTCTCTAGGTATGGTCCCTATGTCATCCCAAAGAAAGAGGAAAGAAAATCTAGCATTGGTTCTTGTAGGACCAAATAAAATGCCAAGATTGACCATATCTCACCCCATAAGTGAGTTAAATTTATTTAGTGATGAATTCACTATTCATGGGCCATTTATCCTTGACTGGTTCAGTTATGGGAAATTACAAAAAACACCCTCTCTTTCCCATTCATGGGCCATGGCAAGAGTTGATGATGTTGAGATACAAGATGACATGAAGCCATGGATAAGGGATATGGTAAAAGAGCAAGAATAAATGAGGATTCTGGTCACTAAAAGAGCAAAAAGAAATAATATGGATGCTCCAAGAGAATCTAGTAGCTCAAGTGTGGAGGTCCCAAAACCTCCCAAATTCAAGAAGCTAATCACTACCATCTAATTCAACCCTAAAACAACTAGATTAGAAAGGATTACACCTAGGATAGCTATGGTTGGAATAGAGGAATTCATCTTTCAAAAGGTGGAGCCCTTTTTGGGATTGACCCTAGTTGAGGTTAATAGCTTGGTGAGGCTACCATTCATGAAGAGGATGTGGAAAGCTTGATTAAGGCCTAGTCAGCACAGGCTAAAGCTAGAATCCAAGGCATGAAGTAGAGGATCTATAATTTGGAAAGAGAAAAGGAAAACTTGGAGATATAGGTGATGATATCATTACCTAGGGTAATGACCCTAATTATTGATGAGTCATTTTATGACATGTTTGAGGCACTCAAAAATAATGAAGTTAAGGTAAAGTGCCTTAACACATTAGAGTGCTCTAGCCAAGAGCCTGGTCACATACTGGTAAACTTCAAAAGACAAGATAATTGAACTTCTCAACATCCAAGTAAGGAAACATATCTTAGGATTTAAAAACATTAGTTTTGGACACTTAAGCATAATTCTAGGAATTGTGGTTGAAAAGGTTAAAAGCTTGAGTGTGTGGCACAATAATTTGGAAAGGCTCCTAGAAGATGATAAGGAGATAATTGGAAGGATTGAATAACTTTTTGGGATTATGCTTACAGATCCTACACAATGCACTACCCTTAGAATCATAAGTGATGAGGAATTCAAACATAGGGCTAATTTGGTAACTCAAAAAATTAAAGGAAAGAGCCAAGACAAATCTAGGGCTGATAATAGTAAGATCCTAGACATGATATTCAATGTTGGAGAGAGGATAAATGAAGCTAGGATCATTAAAGAAGCCATGGCTAGAAATGATAGAGAGTTTAATGAGTTGGTAGATCAGGAGGAGTGTATCCTAAAGCCTATTTTGGATCTAGATCTAGTTGATGAAAAACATACTAAGGCTATGAAAATCCTCTAATAAAAAGTAGAGGCCCCACTATAAAATTAAACAATATTCTATTTTATAGAATTTTATAACTTTTTGAAATAGAATATTCCATTGTAAAGGTATATGATAGCCTATTAGCATATTTCCCTAGGCTATTTTAATTGTATAAATTAAGCATATTATATAACCATCTTGAAGGATAGTTGTCTTTTTATTTTGTACACATGTATATTGTAATTGACCAGTATACTTCCTGACCTTTATATAAAGGAAAGTATTACCATTTATAAATAGAGAGATTTTTACGTAAATTTTGTACACTTGAAGTAATTAATATAATCAAGGAAATCTATAAGGATTTTTTCAAATTTTATATGTAAATTACTAATATATCTTTTCTCTAAATTACTAATTTTATGTCTTGAATTTGAATAGTTTATTTGAATTCTAGGTTGCATTTTCTAATCAAAGGGTTTCTAATCTGTGCATATGCTAGATTGGTTGGAGGATCTTAAGTTTTGATTCATTTTAGTTTTCTCTATATTTAAATATGAAAAAATTATTTTATTATAGTATTATATCCTAAAAGTATGCTTGGTTCTTGTGACTCTTTATATTATCCTTTGAAGTTTGCCTGATATATAGTGGAATTTGAGGTAAGATTATTTTACATTATATATTGGTTTGAATGCATACTCAATTAAAATTTAATGCTTTGTCATGATATTTAAGACTAAAATTGGTATTCCCTCATTCTCTTTTATACTCTACCCTTCTCTTTGCTCCTTTTTTTATACCAAATCACTCTAGTTTTGATTTCATTATAAATATCCATTTAGATTAGTTTGTATGTTAAATCTAAATCATAATTTAATAAGTATTAATAAAGAATCTCTAAAATTCATAAAAAATGGACCAAGGTGGCTTCCAACCACCAAATCATATAAATATTGTGGAACACTTTATCTTTATCTACTACTATTTCACCATAGACAACTAGAATGCCAAATTTTTTTAACTCATGCTCTAAATTTTCTAGATTCTAAAATGAGAAGTGTTCTTTAAATACTAATAGCAATAGTGGTTTATTTAGAAGCATCAATAGGTATGAAATTTTTTAAATATAATGAGGAAAGGTGTAATGGGCTATTTAACCATCTCTTAGGTCCAAAAAACCCTCTCACTTTCCCCTGAAAATGCTTTTACAGACTTAGAATACAAGATAGTCATAAGGTGTTATGAGAGAAAGGGAAATGTGGTCATTAAAGAGGGATGAAACCATCATATTTTAATTTAATAAGTATAATAACATGTCTTAAAGATCATAAAACATTCTCAATAACCTATTTGTAGAGTTCTAAGGAGGTTTCATGGACATTCTAAGGGCTAGTATCAAGTAGAACAAGTTTAACTAGCTTACAAGCCTAGTTTGCCAATGTGAGAGGATCATAAGAATTTTTAATATCTAAAAAATGTATAAAAAGGATTGTTAGAGACAAATTAAGACACATACATACCTAACACTATATATCCAACATGAACTCTCAAAAATTTCAAGATTATCTTAAGGGTATAAATGGCCTAAGACCCTTCACTTCATGCCTAGAATAGTTTAGATTTGACTAGAATGCTTTTAACCCTATTTAAGGTTGTTTAATATAATTAAAGTTTTATTAGTATTATTTAAACTTTAATTTATTGAGTTGACTCCATAAATTTTTAATATGATGGATTCTCAAAGGGTTTGAACTGGGAAGGATGTCTTAATAGGTTTGTGGATAGTGTGATTTTTGTCTAGAAGTGTTCCCTAATTATAAAGGTATATTCCTAATTAGTACATATTTTAGAGGGTTATATAGGGTTTGGAAATACTCTAATTCCTTAAAATTAGGTTCCATGACAATATTTTTAGGACTCTCAGTCTTTTTGAGAGGTATGAAGATTCTAAGTTGTGGTGGAAAGATGTCAAAATCCTTGATGCTTAAAGTTGTAAGGCCTTCATGGAGGTAGGATTGTGAGAAAACATTTCCAATGTAATTTTTATATGGTTAAGGTTTCAATTAAATAGTTTATAAAGCTAATATAAGGATCAAATTTCAATAATTTTCCTAAATTTTTACCTACAACTAAGCTTAGATAGATGTAAGAAAAGATTGTATGTTTGTGAATATGACTATCTTGAGAGAGTTGAAGAGGTTAAAAGGAGTTAAAATGAGTTATAATTATGGTTTATAAAATATTTATTTCTCATTGACCTATAGAACGATCCTAAAAATTCAATTGTACTTAAATGCTTTGAATCATCATCTATAGGATTACAAACAAGTTATCTCCAAACTTGAAAATAAGATGTCACATACACTTTGAGGTTAGAGATAAAGAAAATTAATAGGATATAAATGTTATTTAAGTTAAAATTAAATGTGAAATAATTACTAAAAATATAACCAAATAAGATTCTCTAACCCTACATCCATAATTGGTTTAGTGTATTCACGTCTGCCTAGTCAAGTTGGAATACCTAATTGGTTTGAATGATGAGATATGTTGGAAGATAAAAACATTTTTAAAATGAATATATGATGATAATATTACACCTATATTTTCCTCAATATATTTTAAGGTAGATTCAGGTTTAGAAAAAGCTACTCAAGCCTGACTGAACACTCACAACACATAGGCATGTATGTGTATGGTTATAAAATTATGTTTGATTGCAAGTAAGAGGGAGAACCAAGCCCAATGATATGTTGATATATAATTAGGTATAATAAATTAAACTAAAAATGCCTTGGAAGTGAGAAAAGGAGGAAATAAATACTACTCAGGTCATTGGCATCAACTAGTTTGGGAACCTAGTATAGGTTAATAATTGTCATAACAGGCCTAAAGAGGAGGAATGATAGAGACAAAAGTATATGAAAATATGAGAATATATAAAGGGTTTAATTTTAAATTAAAATATTATAATAATTATTTGAGGTCACCATAAGCACCTACATGTGGTCTAGTGCCTTGAGGATCAGTTTAGGCATATAAAGCATAAAACCTTACATATGACCCTAGACATTCATCTTCCCTCTTATGAAAATGTGAATTAATAAATAAGATGTATGGATATTGTAGGTTGTGTGATTATGGTTTATGTCTTAAAATATATGTTTTAGGTAGTGAGAAATAAAAAAGGTGCCTTTTTAGCTTAAAATTCTTCCTCGATCTCTCTCATCATAGTCTACCAAATCGAGTTGCAAGTTTGGATGCTCATATATTATATGAAGAGGTGTATGGGACCTAGTGATATTATGGTAATTTTAGTACCCCTATGAACTTATAATCCATGGTGGAGATATTTATATCTAGGGGGAAGATTCATGAATTATCCTTAAGACTACAAGCATGTCTAGATTGCCTAGAAAAAACTTGAAGCATACCAACCTTTACTTAGATATCACCAAATAAGATGCAAGGGACAAAGAGATATTATTGAAATTTTAGGGGGTATTTTCAATAAATATTAATGTCCTTAAGTTTCTAATCCAAGGCCTATGATTTATGAACCATTGTTAAGATGGTAGGCCACTCAAAACCCTCCAAACCCCTCATAGATAACTTGATGGTAAAAAAATATTCCTAATGAATATAATGGCCTTGTAACACCTTGAGAACATTAATAAAAAACTTATAGGTCCTATGTTACCCTTATGGACTAGTAATTTGGAACATGTGAGACAAAATTTATAAGAAAGTGGCTTATAATGTTTGGTTTTGGGATTATTTTCTTGGCTCCTAGGAATATTTGAGATCCTAAGTAAGTTGGAAGGCCTCTTGGAACTATAAATGGATGAAATGTCCTTAAAAAAACCATTATTAAATCCCTTTAGTGGTAAAAATAATCCTAATGAGTATACGTAAACTCAATTAAATAATTAACCCTCATTTGCATTGAGAAGGGAGTGTTGTAAATCTATTCACATGGTGAAATGGATTTATAACGTAGAATCACCACTGTATCAACCTATACAATCCATTAAAAATATCAATACTCAATTAAAAGTGTCTAAGTCTTATGTTTCTCACCCACTAAAACAAAAAATGCATTGTAAGGGCTATGAATGACATGAAGGGTGGTAACTAGATGAGTAATAGCCATGTTTAAACATGTAAATGCCTTCCCAAAATAGATGTATGGACTCCTACTACATGTCAAGGAGTAATTTATTAATTTAATGGATCATGGTGCCTTCATGGAGTCAATTATGGTAAAAAATGGGTCATTCACCACACTTCTACACCCAAAAGGCTCATTGAAGGCCACTATACCACTAAGACAATGCATGAGGAGAGTTACAAGATCATTTTATAACCCTCATTCATGTTTTTAACTATTAATTATATTAGTGATGGTCATTATGGAATTTATACTCCATTTATATGACATTCTCTCCCTCTTTCTTTTTTATGTTCTATAAATTGGGCTTATAAAGCCATTGTAATCATCCCGCAATTATGTATGAAGAAACTTTGCCCATTTATATATTTCAGCCTTTGAAATAATATAAGGACCTATTTTTCCTTCTCCATACTAGTCTCTAGTGTGTTTCATGTTTTTTTTATTTACATAAGTGGTTGATCATTTTCTCCCTTTGTAGGTCCTTGTCTCTCACCTAAATGCTAGTAGATTGGTCTTATGCATGTTACATGGTGTGTGAAGGTGTTAATGATTATGCTTGTAACGGAAAATAATTGGTAATTTATTGAATTACACCACCCATTAACCACCCTCAAGTTATAATAATTTAACATAGCCTTCATGTTAAATATTGATGTGTAGGAATCCCTTTGGAGAGACTGTGTTAGTAACTAGTCCTTATTTTACCCATAAGTGTTATTAAAGGATAAATTAGAGGAGATATAACATTGGTGAATCACCTCCTATAGTATAGGGTTTGATTTCATGTCTTTATTCTATCCATTTTCATTGACAAAACAATTAGGTAGTAGTTGAGCTTAGATGATGCATCAAGGGAGCTATCCCCAAAACTAGAGACCCACCTCACCCATTACGCTACCCACACCTAGAGGTGATTCCATTATATCAACTAGATGAGTCAGGTTTGAAATTCATTTGCCTTTAGGGTGAAATACAGACTGATAATAGTTCCATAATTCCATATACATGAATGACAACATAATGAATATTTTGAAATCTAAAATATCCTCCATCAATTTATAATTATAAATCAACTTGGATATATCTATTTATTTATGAAAAATAAACATAACATCACATAACCTAATTAAAAAACATCCATATAATTAATTAAGTTAATTATATAAGTTAATCAATTCATTTTATAATTGATCTTCTTCCCTTTAAAATCAATACTAAAAATAATTCAAATCTAAGAGAAGTACAACTAGGTAATCATCCACATGAAAATCCAATGAAGCAAAAAACACCCTCGCTAGTCTTAATGACCCCAACCATAAGTGGCCCTAAATTACCCCATCCATTAGTTGGATGTGATTTAGGCTAGTTGAGATAAGTGAGTAATATAAATAGTGACTAATAAGCTTGAATTAACATAAAAAAACTTGATGAAAACATTCAAATACCATTGTTTACATTCTTAGTTAACAATACTAACACCCTCACAGGTATTCTAATTATTGAAACTCATGTTAGAGATTTTAAGATTTGGAGATTATGAGTTCAATCCATGAAATTTTACCTGTAAGCCCCAAGTATTTGTTAGGATCCAACACTCAAAATAAATGCAATTGTATTATTATTAGTAACCTTGAATACAAATAACATTCTTGAAATATTCCCATCTAAATAAGTAAAATTAAATGATGAAAATTGTTTTTGAGTCTCATACCAAATATCATGCTCAAAATAACATCAAAAACCCTAATTAATAATACATAATCAAAACATATAGTATTACAAAAATATACCCAAAAATTAACTCAAGTTTTCATGCAAGATAACACCTACATCTAGCTAGTGCAAAATGTTAACCACATAACTCAAACAAAATCATTGATTAACATAAAAATCCAATTCAACATTGACCAAAAGAGGATTTAAAATTCATGAATAAAAATTTTAATGCCATTATCAAAACTATTAATGATTATAAAAATAATAATTAATCATAAAATTATGAAAATTCAAATAGTCTAAAAGAATCTTGATGTCTTCAAATCATAAGACTAATATTTTCAATCTAGGTCAAAATAATCATGAATAAAAATTCAAATGATATACCAAATTAGGTTTACCCCAAACAAGTCAAAAATAGTCATGATGATATACATTTATAGCATGGCTGTACGGATTCTAGTTACATACACAAAATAATAACAAAACAATATTTTATGCTAACCTTGATGGTATTTAAATTGTATTAAAATATTAAGGTTTCCATTGTTTTCTTCCAATGTCATGGCCTAATAATAATTCAAAGGTTTTTTTTTAATAATAAAAAGTGACCCAGGGTTTTACATAACTGCAATATGTTTTATAAATTCACAAAAACCAATAATAACATACATTGTCCTAGCCTAAATAGATTAAACAAACAAAATACAACTACCTTGAATTTTTACCCTATAGTTTAGGTTAGGGTTTTTAAAACAAAACTCATTTCTATTTATACATGGACATAACTTACAACTACATTTTTTTTAAAAACACAATAAAACTATAAAAAAAACTCTTACTATATGTTATTATGGTTTTAAAAATAACTCAAATAAAAAACAAAAAACAACACATATGAAACTAAACTTAGAATTTACATTCTTGATAATAAATCTAAAGCCATAAAAATGTAATTACATAACTTACTTGGGATTTTCAATGTAAAAAGATAAAATGGGATTCAAAAATCATTTCCTGGCTTACCATCCAATATTTCAATGAAATTTTCTATCATTTGAAGCAAAACAAGTTAACCATTTTAAGCAACCCTCAAGTAATAAAAAATTCCATAAAAACCACTACATGGCTAATAAAGAAAATAAATTACTATATTTTAAACTATGTTGGAAGATCATGAAAATAACTACCTCCATATTTATCTTGGTCACCTTGCACCAAAATTTTGAAAGAGTTTCACCAAGCATTGGGATCCCAAAATGAAATGATGAAAATGACCAAGTAAGAACCCTATTAGGGTTGGAAGACTCTTGACATGTTTACATCAAGTGGTGAGCAAATGACACCTTTCCAAAGTCAACAAATAAAACAAAAACAACTTTAAACTATTTCTAAGTCCATGGTGGGTCATGCTCCTCACCCCCAGCCCCCCCATTTCCACAGTAAAGCCAAGATAAGACTTGGTCTAAATAATTAATATCAATAAGACCCAAAACAAGACAATGTCCATTAGTACAATGAAAATCTAATATTGTAATGCCATTAAACAATAATCCTAGATTAATGCCTTTTAAGCAATATTTGAAATAAGACTATGACAATGATTAATATCACTCAAGAGTCCAATTAAAATCCATGACTTGACAATGAGTTAATTATCATTCATAGACCAATGCAATGTCAAAAACCAATAAAATTAATCATCAATAAGAACAACACTAAGGACTGTTATTATAGAGACAATCAAATCAAATATAAATAACATAATTGTCAAAACTATGACATTTTGGTAATGTTGATTAGTATTTATTTTAACTAAAAATTGAAATCAAATTGAATGAGTAAGGTACATGCAAAAGTCAAAACTGACTCAAGACTCAATCTAAAATTACATTAGAATCCAATTAAATACAAACACTCAGCAAATGAAGTAAAACATAATAATGACTCAAGACATCCATAAATACTCAAAGCTTAGTTTTTGAAAAATTTAAGTTTTCTATTTATTTTTTTTCACTTTCTTGACCTCACCTGAATTCTTGGAGTCACATCCAACCTAGCTCATATCATTTATGATGCAGAAAAAATAGGTTGATCTTCTGGAGGCCATAAATTTTGAACCATAGCTCTGTTTGAGCTCTTTCATACACCAAAACAACTCTATCAAATTTTTTGATGCTGCACTAAGCCACTCTATCCACTTAGAGTTTATTTAACTATTTTTTGAGGCCATATGTGATCATCTAAAGGTCTAAAATTAACATTTAATGAATCAAAAATTTCTATTTTGAGAAATTATATATTTTTAAAACCAGACATCAACTTCAATTTAATGTTGTCCCATAGGATAATTATAGTTTTTAGAGTATTTTGAGATATTTTTAGAGCTACACACACTTTCATGAAAAACTTAATATAAATAGATGCTGCTAAAAATAGACATTTTTTTAGATTTTAGTTTTTTCAAATTTTTGTATGTCAACTCTAAATTCTAAGTTGAGGCTTATTTAAGCATGGTTTTAGTTTGTAATTATTTGAAGTCACTCAATACAAATCAATTTTGAGTTATTGTTTCAGTTCTTGTCCTATTGGTAATTTTATTATCTTGATAGTTTTCAGTTCCATTAATGTACCTAAGATCACAATAGACCATCATCATTATTCATACTATATAAGACTAATAAATTCAATAACATCATTAAATAATAATATAATTGAATTGAATCATGAATAATTAACTCATTAAGCATGAAATATCTAATGCTACAATTAAATTACATAAAAACAACTATCTCATAATATCCAACTAATCACTCACATATCAACATCATAATGGATCAAATCATAGATCATATAACTGTATCACAATAATAAAATTAAACAATCATGTCCCAATTAGTTCGTAACCAAAACCACTAACATCAAGTAAATTAAGTGCATCAAAATAGGGTCATGACATAGTAGAACAAGAGTATAATTTTTGATGTTCTTGAGGGAAGTGTTATAGAGATTGAAAGAATAAATGTTTCTAGTCAACTTGATAATGTGTTATTTTATTAAGGAGTAATTATTATTCTTGGGTTTTTTAAATTATAAGATGGATTACAGATGAATCAAAAAAAGATAAAATCTAATTTTTATTTTCCATCAACAGAAATCATTTTTGAAGTAAAAATATTTTATCATCTATCAAGATTCTATAGCATATTTATTAGAAACTTAAGTGGAATGTGTCCACCTATAATAGAGATAATGAGAGGTGATAAAAAGGATATTAATTGAATATTTGAAACTAAAATTAGTTTTAAAATTTTGAAAAATAAAGTGACATAGCAATCAATGTTAACAATAAAACTTTTAAACAAGGAATTCCAAGTCGATTATGATTCTAGTGAAATAGAAAAAATAGTTGTTACAAGTAAAAAAAAGGTAAGCTATTTTTTCACATTAATGAGAAAGTTAATGAAATCAACCAAAATATTTATTTTATGATCAATAGTTTTATGCCATAGTGAAATATCATAATAAATGGAGACACTAGTTTTTATTGAAGCATAAAAATGGAAATTTCAATAAATTTGTAGAGGTATTGAGTAGGAGATGAATTTTGTTGAATAAGATGATGATATAAGTCACTATATTTTTTAAGAGTATTAAAATTTTGGAGATGTATGGAAAGTATGTTATAAACCAATTAAAATTTACATAACTCTATGAATAGGATATTTGTTGTAGGATGTTTTTTTTAAGGGAAAATAATTATGCATACCTCAAGGTTCAATGGAGGAGAACATGATAAAATATAATAACAGTAGAGGACTAGTTTGTCACTTAGGTGTAGATTAAAAATTATCACAACTAAGGGAATGATAGTATTGACCATATATGAGCATTGATGTGATGATATTCATGCAATGATGCATATATTTTTAGCATGCTAAAAGAAAAATTAATATACAAGTTTATATTATACATTATCATTCTTATAATTATTGTGTGAATATGGATTTAATTATTGGGATGCAAATAAACCACAATGTAATGATTGTAGATTAGTAATTATTTATAAATTTGAACACTAGCACACATTATACCATTTAAGAATACAAGTGATGTTAACAATATTAAAATATTATTTTCTTAAGGAAGTTGTGAACTTGCATGTATTTCCTAAGAGCATGATTTTATATAGAGATACCATGTACATTAATCATTTCAAGACTAAATTGTGGATGAATTTTATAATAATGTTTTGTTTTAGTTAAAACTATTATCCAAAAACACATGGTCAAATAAAGGTAATAAATATAAGCCTCAAAGTTTTTTTGGGATAATTGGTAGGGAATAATACTAAGAAGTGGGATATGCTTACAACAACTTAGTTAACATAAGTAAACTAAAATTATGTTTTATTTATTTATTGGTAAAATCATCGATGTGTTTTAGAGATTAGAGACACAACTAATTTATTTTATAGTAGGATAATTCACCCAATATATATAGGAGATACATTAACATATGAAGGTGAAGCTAGAAAATATTACTCTAAGATACAAACATTACACTGATCTAAAATAGAGAGAGAAGAGTTTCAAGGGGAAATAAAGTTTTATTTAATTTTAGGAATTATTCCCAAAATTAATGTATGTTAAGCTTACGTAGAGGAAAATTCAGCCATGCAATGTTCTAAAGAAATTTTATATAAATTCATAATAGATAAAGTTACATGTGGAGATACATAACTCATATATATTTAATGTAGTGTAATTTCACCATTATCATGAGGGAAAAGGTAGTGATGGGGATGAAAATTCAAATTAAATTATAGAATATAGATAACATATTACTAAAAAGGTAATATAGGATATTGACAATATTATTGACTTTGTTAATGCTAAAATTAGCCACCCATAATTTTTCTACATATGAGGGACATTTTTTCTACACTTTATTTAATAAATTTAGGGTTTTGTGGTCTTTTATTGTTTTATTTTTTGGGATAAATAGTATTTTGGGGTTATATGTTATAGTAATTAGTTTATAAAGTTATCATATGTTTCTATTTTATTTATTTTATGATTATTTTTATGCAAATAATTAAACTATAAATATTTAGATTATATAAAATATAGAAATAATACTATAATTTTAATTTGTAAATTGATGGAATAATATTGAAATTATAATATTTGATATTAACAAATAAAATTGGGGAAACATACTTAGTTTTTATATGTATTATCTCACTCACCATAGTCATCAATGTTTTTGGATGTCTTACATATGCTTTATCACTACTTAAATAAAAAATGGTCACTCAAACCTTATCCAAATGGTATCATTAAAACTATGATGCTTGTACTAACCAATACTGTCAAGGTCATATACATAGTGTATATGTAGAGTGTGTAGGTATATAAATAATAAATTGATGTGATTATACCTATATATTATTCTTAAGGATGTGATTTTTTTAGACCTGTGCACTAATCTATTTTTTCCACCTCCTTCATTTAAAAATCTAATCATAGTTTTTATTATAAGATGACTTATAAATAGGGTTAGCTATTTGGGTTGTATATCCCAAAACAATTTATAATGATTGATTAAGAATTAATATGTTATAATACTATAAAAATTTCATAAAATACATGTAGTTATACCAAATATGTGTCTATGTGAAATGTCATGATCAATTTAGAATATAATGCAATGTTTATATTTTGACACTTGGAATAATGCAACTTTGAATTTGGTGTGTATTCATAGTTGGAACTAGGAGTAGACACCAAAATTTGGTATTTTTTTCTTGAAAATGACAAGATTGGAATAAATTTATAATACATGACTTGACCACCCAAAAAGGTCTTAATTCACCATCCTCTCATACTTTCATGTTATCTTATGAGTCAAACCTTTTATTATGTTGTCATATACCTACAAGAATATCATTATCTATTTAAAATATGATAAATATAATATGAAAACATATAAAAAATCTCCCAATAGTTCATATGTATATGGGTCAGTTCTGAAGGTATAATCATTATTAATAGTTGATAACAAACTTACTAGTTGGAACTTTCCCACATGTATGAATAATTATTTTCTAAAATCAAACACATCATTAGGGCCAACTCATTAAAATAGTGTGTCAGTGTTATGTTGAACTATTAAAATGGATCCATGTATTAAAAAAATCAAGGTTTCATTTCAAATCAATATGAAATTGAACTATTACACATCCATACATGACTACACATTTAGAAAATTTTCCCTATTATTCTAAATTTACATACTATTCCCTAGGAGTAGTCATAATAAAATATATAAGCATCCAAAATCCAATCCAAATATTTATTTAAAGTAATAAAACTAATCATTAGTTTCATTCATATATTAAATGAACATAATTGTAAAATCACACTAGGTAGGAGATCTATGTGTGGATTGATTTCCATCCTTATATTATTGGATATGTAGTCAATGATCAAAAATAAACAAAGGGTGATTGCATTCATCTAAATCCATTACACTTACCACATTTTTGTATGTTTCTAATCCACACAATCACATATAAGGTTTTAAGGTAAAATATGGCATATTTTTAATATGTGCACATTATCAAGGTTTGGGATTACAAACACAGAGAAATCAAATACAATTGTAATTTATTTTATAGGTATTATCCCATCCTTCCACATGTAATTTATAAATACTAGGTTAATATCAAATGATGATACTAAATTAATCCTACGTAACTAACCCTATGAAAGTAACATAATAGTTCCTACATTGATTGAAACACATGCATTCTTATCTCTTATTTCCACTTCCAGAACACAACCACATTTAGATATTCAACTATAAAATATAAATATCATGATATATTTAGTAATTTTAATATTTAGAACATGCCTTAATCAAATAATAAAAATAAATTATCAATATTTTACATTCAGATGTATGCTTGAATGTTATATATTATAGTCTAAATTATCTTTCAAAGTTATATATTAATTATATTAATTTAAACCATTAATCCAAATTAGTGTAAAACATGTTAATGAATCCATACACATATATAAAAGTGTAAACCCTAGGTTTTCCATTAATGTTTCATCCTTATAGGGTTTTAGAATTTTGTCTTAGTGTTTCATAACTAATATATCATTTTTACTGTATAAAAGATAATTAATATTATAATCCTTGCATTATCCCTTCCTATGTTATCCAAGAAATATATCTCTCTTGCACCTATAATACAAAGTTTATAAAATACTCAAATCCAATTTTATACAACTAAAATGGATTGAATAATTGATTATTCTTATTTTTATAATGTATTTATTCATGAATATGTGAAAATAAATGCTTATGGTGACATGTTTCCATTGGTGTATGATAATCAAGATAATAAAAATGAACATAACAACCAATGTAATTATTACGGCCTATATATCATTGATCCTAATGAAATTAATGGGTTATATCCTGACCAAGTTCAAGTATTATCCAAATTTCATGAATAGATCCATCAAAATCTTTAAAAATTTGATAGAATTGTTAGATTGATTATAGAATATAATGCCACACAAACATACAATCTTGAGACATCTTAAATAGCTAAAAAAAAATAAATTAATATTATAATCCAATAATTTTAATCTATTACATACATATAAGGTATTCAAACCACCACCACCAATATTATTCCCATGAATGTACCTTCCATGACCTATGTGACATCTACCAATAATTTAGGGGCATAAAAAGGCATTTAGAAGATTTTGATTTATATTCCTACATCAATAACCTTATCTTAATCTAGGATGGATACACACATTACAATTCTAACCTCAAATAATGTACTTTACATTGAGGACATTATTACATATTGTCATATTAAGTGTTACAATTTGAGCAATGTGCATGAAGACATAGACATATCATGGACTCACATGTCTTGATACATAACCCATTATATCTTGAGTTATTATCTTTCCTTATAGCTAAAATATTATTGTCTACAAATTTATAATTATGTGAAGGTGAAGGTGGTTGTGAACAAAACCTTAGATTATTCCACACTGGTTGCTTTGACTATGCATACAATGATAAGCTATTGACCAAGTTATTTCTAACAAGTCTTTAGGACTATCCATTGAGATGGTTTTATGATCTCCCTTTATCTAAAAAATCATTAGAAAACTTCACCACTAAAATTGATGATAAGTTATCCTATGCATAAATTTATAAATTAAAGTAAGGATCCAATGAACAATTAAGGGACTATGTGCTTCAATACAAGACCATGCTAGCTAAGATGAGCATTGTTATTGCTGATAATGAACTCCAATTTTTTTTTTAAAATTATACTACCAATCCATGAATAAATTAAATTAAATACATTTAAATAATTTGATAAGTTATTACATAGAGTGAGGGATAAATAATTTAAGATAATTCATTTACGCAAACTTAAGTATACATCAAATCTTGAAACTACTTCAACAATGAAGTTTCAAATCAAAACAAATTATAAGGTGAAATAAAATGGTAAAAATAAAGAGGTGAAGGATAAATTCAATGAATTATCATAACCTATGAACCAATTATAATTGATAACTCCACCAAAGAGCTAGTTTTCATGATTGCCTTCACCTCCCAATGTTCTTGTAAACAAGTTTCTATAGTGTAACCTTATCACACTTCTTCCATAAGAGATTGATCCAAGTAGTCATAGACTAAGGAAATATGATGTGAATTCATATATTTAGCATCATAATACTATAGGTATTTGAATAAATAGGAGATTTAAGTTAAAATATAATATATAGTATCTCATGGATGATAACATTATTTATCTAGGTACTCCTATAGATGAATCTCAAGCAAAACACAATAAAAATCAAAATTTGAAGTTTTTTATTGATAATTTAATTAAAAATGAATCAATAGATAAAATATATATTATAGAATTACATCATGAATGTAACATGCATTCTCCATCAGTGACATATGATTATCCACTAGATACTATCATTGGTACAATAAATGATACTCCACCTCAATATCCCATAACTACATTCAAAGATATAGAGATAGTTGAAGATGACTCATATTTTCATGCATTATTAATATGTACCTACATTGAGGAAAAAAATATATAAAACATTATGATTAAAAACATATCAAGCAATAATGTTTGGATAATGTCACTTCTCCAATCACTTGGATACATGTGACATAATTTGGAATATATAATGAAAATAATTAAGGGATTATTTGGGAAATGACACAATATATTAGGATGCATAATATTACCTATTCATGTAGGGTCAACCATATTATCCACACCATTCCTAGTACTATAGAGTAATGGGGTCTTTAACATGTTTTTAGGACACCCATAGATGGAGAGACTTCATGCATACTCTTCCATATTATACGAATGTTTAAAGTACATATACTAAAATAGAGTGATTACATTACCAAGATTATTGTATGAATATCCCCTATAGTTTTTGATATCTCCTCCTCATCCCCCACCACCATCAAAATTGGTTAAGAAACATATTCAAGATCATTATTTATAGATTGATCATACACATATTCAAGATAAATAGTATAGATATTCATGATCATTATCTAGATATGAATGTGATGCATATTTAGGATCAACATAAAACTTTGATTTCTACACATATACAAGATCCATCTATATAATTTTTTTCACATATAATATGTTAGGGAGATACTTAAAGATCAAATAGGGTATTATCTTCTACAACACATAGTTATGATTACGAAAAGTTTAGTGTGTTATATAGGGAACACAAGTAGAAATAAACCATCCTATTTAATAATATCCACCAAATATTCCTTGAACTTATCAACCCATACCTCTTAATTCAACTTCCATAACCATTGAACATGATATCCATGGTACACCACATGACTTTATATCATATTCTAACCCATGCTTAGTTGATACATGTCACTCATAAAATAATATCCATCCACAACTTGATACAATCACTCCATATAACCTTTCCATTAATAACATCATTGGTTGGTTTTATTAGATTTTATATATTCTAGAAATAAACTAAATACTCAATAAATGTAAAAACATTAAAATATTCATAAAATACAAAATCTGGGCCTAAGCATGACATTATGGCTATTTTATATTTTTACATATGTTATTTATCATATGTTTTGGTATATGGCATATTATTAGCATAAAAACATGTATTTCATGGTATATGAGTGATATATAAGACACATATCATATGTTTTGGTATATGGCATAATATTTACATAAAAATATGCATTTCATGGTATCTAAATGATCTATAAGACATACAAGTTACACATTGACATACAAATGCTAATTTCCACTTTACTTAGTGGTCATATTCAAGGAATATTGTTACATAGAAATCAATTTTATATATTATATATTTGTATGACCTTTGTCCCATGTTGAGCCACATACATTCTTTAAAAATTAATTATTAGTTACTCATTTATCACAAAATGATACATGATATGCCATTTTACTATGATATGACATCGACACATATGGATGATGTATATTAATTATTGGTCATATGCTCTATTGATGATGTTTAATTTTACATGATATATTAATTTGTGTGTTATTATTGTGTGTGCCCATATAATTTATTTATTTTACATCCATTGATGTCTTTTTTGATGATTTTTTTTATGTCATCCTATATGTGGCATTTAGCCTTGATTGTTGTGACATATTTATGTCCTTTGTATGTAGCCCTTTGGCCTTTGTGTGTCATAAAACTATTGATATTTTTTATATTATTATATTTTTTAGCTTGAATAAATTGAGTGCTGCCATTATTTATATTTTTCACTAATACCATGTAGTATTATCTAGTTACACTTTTATGACATGGTTCACTAATACATTTATCTAGTTATTAAACATACATGAATTACATTCCATATTTTACATACATGATTTGACTGATGTATACATTACTATGATGACATATTATCAACTTTATCAAATTATATTACATTAAATCATCTTTATACTTGTCATGATATAGCTCATTATTTATTTTAAGATGAGTGACTGACACGATGCATCCATCATCTCAAAATGGGGCATTATAGTGGTCTTATATTAAATATATAAGCCTCAATGAATAGGAAATAATAAGAAAGTACAAGTTTCATATATTTCATAGATTTAGATGGTTCAAATATCACAATTTTTTAGATACATGACATACATTAGTGCATTGATATAGAGTGCATGGGAATATGCATGAGAATATTATTAACAATAAATAGGAATATAATTTCATAGTTACAAATTCACATTAAATTTAGAATAAATGTTCTCAAATTAATAATACATATTCAATGGTCTTGATACAATTCATTCACATATAAATTATAGTTATATTTTAATGTAAAATGGTTATCATTCCACTTTATATTTATCAAAACCTATGTACATGATGGGGGCATGGACATTATCCTTTCCCTTGTGATCATGATTTGTTTTTTACATGGATAAAACTTGATCAAAATATATTATAAAATAACTTTTTAATCAATATACCATTTTAAATGGTTGAATCATTTATGAGAAAACCTTTCCTAATCAGTTTTCTCATTTACCTAGGTTGTGTTTTCTTTTGTAGTTGGACCTAGCTACATGTTTTTTTATACATTTTTCCTACACAATTATTTAGGTTAGTAAATAATTAATTTTACCCACCATAAATGAGGGTTTTAATATTTTTCCTTAACATCTAAAGTTCCTAAATAGATACATAAGCTTGAAGAATTATCACCCCTAGCTCTATCATCCCCAACAATCTATGAGACCAACATGGTTTGCAATAACACACTGTAGTAATATAACCCTTAATCTTTAAATTTTTATATTTATTATTTCACATATGGAAATTGAATACTTAATTATAATTTTAGGTTTAAATGGAGTGTAATTACATAGTCATATATATTTCCTTACAAGGAAAATTATATTGTATACACTTAGATATACTTCTTATTTTTACTCTAGAAATTTCATTACTATCTATAATTAAAGTAGGTCATTTATGGATACTAAAATTTGGTATTTAGAAATTTAACATGAAAAATTTATGTACATTTACCATTCATGAATTGAGCACCCAACAAAGGTAATGGTTCACCATCCTCTCACACATCAATGTTATCTTATGATTCAACACTTTTGTTATATTGTCATATACCTACAAGGACCTCAATATATATTTAAAACATGATAAATATCTTATATAAACATCTCAAAACTCTTATAGTAGTCTATATATACATGGATTAATATGTATGGTGCAATCATTATCACCAATTGATAATAATATTGCTACTCGAAACTGTCTCACACCTAGTAATAATTATTTTCTAAAATCAAACCTATATTTAGTGTTATCTCATTAACATATCATATTAATTCCATGATTAAATATTCAAATACATACATGTAAAAAAAATCAAGGCTTGATTTCATATCTATTTGGAATTGATCTATTTCACATATTTACACTATTTTGGATTGACCAAATATGTCACATTATTTATAATTTTCATACTATTCACTAGGCTTAGTCACAATCCAAGTCTAAAGAACTCAAAATTTAAGTCAAATAAATAATTATAAATTATCAATGTCAATGATTAGTTGCATTCACAGAGAAAAGGATCACACACAATCACACTATGTGTGAGAACTACATGTGGATTTTTTTCCCTCCTTAGAGTATTCTATACATAGGTACTGATAAATAAATAGGAAAGGGTGATTGAGGTTAGCTTAGATCATTACACATATCAAAATTATAAAGGTTTCTAACCTTAAAAACAAAACCTAAGGTTTTAAGGAAACTAATGTTTATTTATACCTCTACTAGTGTCAGTAGGATTCAACATTAAAATCAAAAACAAAGAAAATAAAGTAGCAAGTGAATGTGTTACACTTCCACATAGGGTAGTTCTAACCAAAATTTCAATATTGACTTATTAAACTAACTTGATCCTATGGAACTAGCCTAATACAAGAAAATAATTAGTTCCTAAACTTAGAGAATAATAAGTGTGCCCATCCTTGATTTATATTTATAGAATAGAATCATAATAAAAAATTAAAATAAAAATACTAACTATCATTATATCCTTAGGATTTTCCATATTTATCCTATGCCCTAATCAAAGTGAATGAATTAGTTATGAATATATTACATTTAGATGTATTATTTAATATCATATCTTATAATCCAAATTATCTTTCAAAGTTATGTATTTATTAGATTAATCTAACCCATTAATAAAAATTAGGATAAGACACTAGGGATTCACCTTTTGGGGGGTTTTATTTTTTTATGCATTTATGATAATTTCTCAACAAAGTTCTAGTGGATTTATCAAATAGTGATCAATTAATTTCCAAGTTCTCAAGTTATGAACTAGTAACCAAGTTAATATAATTTTAGGATAAATTTAAAATATATATATATATATATATATATATATATATATATATATATATATATATATATATATATATATATATATATATATATAAATTTCCCACTATGACTGATCCATTAAATGTGTCTATCTTAGTAAAATGGAGACTTTAGAATTTTAAAAATATAAATTGAGAGTTTTTGGACACTACTAGTATAAGGAAACAATTATGGTAAATCACAACTATACAAATCATATCAATACAATCTTGGGAGTGAAAATCTACAATTTTTGATATGGAAAATGCTTATGTAGGATTATTAAATATTTACATATAGACTAGACCAATCCTAAATATGGGTTTTGTGAATAAGGTTGGTCAATAAAGTAGGTGGGTAAATGGATAGAGGTAATATGTACACAAGACTCAAATGTGTATGCAATGTCAAAGTATATCAATTTATGCCAAAGTTAATTTTTTGCACATGAATAATACCACATTTAAATTTCAAAAAATCCTCCCCTTTTAATCTATTATTAAAAATAATAAATTAAAATGATGAAATAATAATTTTTGTACATGTGATAATTGTACTTGGTATTGATAGGAATGACGCATTTTTCCATTTGCTTCATGAAAACCCAAAAAAAAACATGTATAGATAAATGTATCCTAAATATAATACATTTTAAATAATCCATCATTGAAATACATGAAACTAAAATAAACAATGAATGAATACACCTAAGGGTATGTGAACTAAACTTCAACTTTTTTAATTTGTTTAGAAAATACCATGGATAGATTATGACCTAAGGATATGTAGCCAATGAAACCACATGTTGAGGATTTTTAGTTCTTAAACCCCTATTAGATAAAGGAGTGATTTAATTTTGAGTGAAGTAGAAAACTCAACCACTTTACCCCAAATATCATAATATTTATTTTATGGAACTCTATAACTAGGTTTGTATGTATAAGTTTGAACCTTGAAATGGTTTCATATGTCCAAATGGAAACCCAAAAAAAGTTCATATTATTATAATTTTGGATTAACAAGATCAAACACATTCTCATGTTATGAAAATAAAATAGACATAGATTTGGGTATAACAATATACCGCTATTATTATAAAAACAATGTACAAATGTGGGAATTGAAATTATATATATATATATATATATATATATATATATATATATATATATATATATATATATATATATATAACCTATCACTTTATATTATCCATACCACACAAAGAAAACATGATAATGAGGGAGATACTTGATTTTATAGAGCATGAAATGACTCATAAATGTATGTCATTACATTAATGCAAGTAGTTTCATAAAGTCTAATTTTGTGTTCAACTTGGACTTTAGTGAAAATTATATTTTGAGTATGCAACATAGATTTTAAATCAAGTTACCATGTATAAATAATATTATCTTATAAATAATAAAATAGGAAATCATATGATAATTAATTTCTCATAAAGTAAACTTAAAATGTAATTGAAAATTTTAACCATCATCTCCCTTAAGTGAAACTTAGGATCTGTATAGAAATTGAGTCTAAACCTCTAAAATTAGTCCCCACACTAGGCTTGATGAGGTATACATGTACAATGAAATCAAAATATTGATCTAGAAAAGAGATGTGCCATAATTATCTCACTTATAAATGAGTAAATCAACATAGAATAACTAACAAAAAATAGTAATATGTATCTCAAGGATCTTACCTAGAAAACAAGTACACAACAACCCCTATTAATGATAAAATTGGTGAGGTGGATGAAAAATATTAGAAAAATAGGATGGAATGAAGCATGAGATACACCATAAGGATATCACTACTAGTGCTAAGAAATATGTTGCATGAATATAAAAATAACACATAAAAATTGAACATTTATCGAGGACACTATAAATTTATCACGAGGATCATTTTAGTTTTCAAAGAAGATATCAAAAAACCTAAATTTTACTCCAAGAAACAATATTTATAAGTAGTATGAATGGTGTGTGGAAGATGTAACTAAATAATGAAAGAAACATACTAATAGAGTCCACATAAATAGTGTTAATGGCACCACTATAAATAATAAAAATTCCAAATTAAATGAACATGGATGGTGGAATAAACATTTTTAATTGATTTGGTTCCATTGAAATAAATGGTGTGTGAAAATAGATGTACATATCAAATTTAAGACTCTCATACCTATATTAATCTGATGAGGTGTTAGGAATATCATTTATAACATAGGGAATCTTAGGTATATCATTCATGAGATAATGGAAATGACTTTAATACTTACATAAGCAATATCAGGGCTCACATTTGTGAGTGAAAGTCCAGGGTTCTTATGCTTAATACAATATTTAGATGGACCAAAATACTTATGCCTTAGTATAATATTTGATGATTTCCCATATACAATAGAGTTACATATCTTGATGTTATATATAAGTTTATAATAAAAAATAATAAATCAAATATTAAAAAAAATAGTCCTAAACATTAGTTAGAAGCACATGATTGATAGGCAATGTCATTGTTAGAAATCTAGCTAATAGTATGGATGGGCAACACAGTTCCCAATTTGTGCTTTCAAAAACATTTTATAGAATAAACTAATAAGTGTTAGAGATTCCCTCATAATTCTACTTGATTTTTTTCACAACTATCCTTTTTTATAATATTTTTATCTCCTTGAACTCACATTTTTCTAATATGAACATATAATATGAATAATATATATGCAATATTGATCTTAGTTTAATATACAATCACTATATTTGATAATTTAAATTAATGGTTTATATGTTAATGTTTTTATGTTAAATGTCATGAAAATTTTATGCATATTTTATTTCAAAACACATTTAGACACTGTGGATGAACCAGTTGTAGCCACATCATGAAGAACACCAACCACATATAGGCACTAGTTGTGTTAGTCTATAGTAATGGATTTAGGTGTTTGTCTTCCTAAATATAAACAATTAAGTGAAATACAAATTTTAAATAATTTATACATATATAATTATTATAAATAACCACTTTATATGTTGTATAATCATAGGAAATTAATTTATTCTCTCATTGGATTAACTAAATGATTAATTTTTAAACATATATCAAAGTTTAATCCTTAACAATTTGAGGCCAAGTTGTCATTTCTATTTCTTAGTTGTTAAGATGTTATGGTTGTAACTTACATGATTGTAATATATAATAATAATTAAATTTACTTCTTATATAAGGAATATCTACAAATCCTTAGATTAGATAGAGATATATAAAATAGAATATACCATGAATAATAGATAAACATAATATTGTGATCATTATTTTAATTCACTTAGAAAAATTCCTTCATTACTGTAATTATAATTTTAATAGATATAAATTGGTTTGAGATATACTATATTAGAGAATAATGGATTTTAGCTCTAGTATAATTAATTAGGATATAATTTTTTGATTTCATATCCATTAACTAGGTTATTTTTTTCAATATAATTAATTGCATTTCCAATTGATTTCATGAATGTGTGTATTTCTAATTCATTTTAATTGAAATTCAAAGTAATTGTCTTGTGTGTATGTGTGTTATAATTTAATTATGTGGAGATATTAAAAACATAAAATAGTGTTAATTTTAATTAAATTTAATTTAAAACATTTAATTTCATATAATTAACCTTCCTATCATTTACTTCCTACAAGTGTGCTTACTTTCTATAAAGTGTGTGTTAGGTTCCCAATATTCCAAATAGTTTAGTGTTACATATATAGTATAAAATATTTGTAAGGTTATAGTTAAATGGTTTTAAAATTAAGTTAAGGATCATAAATTTTATGTTTTATGAAACCACCTTTTTGGGTTATCCTTCTAAGTTGAATGAGATATTCTTAAGATAAGAGATAACAATAGGTTATATGTTACTTAAATTTTTGTCACCATTGTTGAGAGAGGTATCATGTAATAAAATTTTAATTTTTTTGAATATATTTATTAATTTATGGATTGATTTCATTTTATATAATTAGAATTTAATTTCCTTTGTTACAAGTAGGATCAAAAACCTTTTTTTCTTAAAACAATCAAAAGGGACGATTGATTAAGAGCATGAGCTTGAGAGTGATCACTTAGGTAGATTATTAACTAAGAGATTGAGTTTTTATATATAATTATTATATTATTTATCACCTTTAGTAACCAAAATATGTATAATTATACCCATAACCAATCCACACCTTTCACCTAAAGCTATATCAGAAGAGCCAACAACTAAGATGTTCTTAGCTAAATTAGTAGATAATTCTAATGATAGGGAGAAATAATATCCTCATAATAATAAATATTATGTCCTAGTACCATTACAAAGAGTGATAATTTTTTCACCATTTAATCAAGAGTTTTGCATTCAAATCCCTCCGCCCTCACCTAAACTTCTCTCCAAAAGAGAATATCAATCTCTTTTATGTTCAAGAATAAATATTAAACCTCGAGTGGTAGAAAAAATAACTAAGAAAGATTTCATATTTTTCAAATTCCCAAAATAATTTATAAAAGAATCCACTTCATCATCCCTATCTAGAAGAGTTTATTTCCCCCTAAAAAACCTAAGAGCATCATTCATTACTCACCTTGAGACAAAACATTGATAATGAATTCAGAGAGTGGGTTGAAAATGTCATTGGTACAAAATTATTTTGAAAAATAATGAGAGACCTTAAAGGGAAAATTTTTTTCAAGGAAACAAAAAAAATTTGTTAGTGAAACAAACAAAAACCCATCAACATCCCCATGGGTAATGCACCTATGAAGAACATTACCCTCTATGCTTTGTATAATTTTAGGGGAAGATTAAGTGAGTACTTGGCACATTAATTTTTGAGTTTGAGGTCATGTGTCATAGTTATTAATATAATAAGGATGCCCAAAGGCTAAAATTATTTCCAGCCACTCTTAAGGATGTAACTCTTATACGGTTCATGGGATTGGATAAAAATTCAATTCCTAATTGGAAGGATTTTAAATATATATTCCTCTTCAAGTCCCAAAAATATTTTAAAGTAAAGTATTCTAGAGGGGAAATCATATTTTATTTGTCAAAAAAAATAATATGATCCTATATATGACATTTTATTATTATATAACACCTTAGTATTGTGCACATGGTAAACTTAGACCTTGGTTGTTCCTTTTAGTTATTCACATTTCCCACTTCTATAAGCCGCACATCTACTCTATATTTATGATCCTTGGCTTATATCTCTTAGTCTAACCAGTCTTATATTGATGACCTAGGTCTTTTATCTTGACTAAAATGACTAAAATGTACTTATCTTCCATCTCTACAAGTTCTATACCTATACCTACTCTGTTACTCACTAGACACTAATGTCTAGGATAAATAATAACATCAACATTAATATCTTGTCTTGACACAAGTGTCAAGTTACCTAAAGTCATCATTTTTAAAAAAAAATCATATCCCAATGGTTGACCTATGTGATTTAATGTGAGTTATTACTCCAAAGGGATTGATATAAATACAAGATCAACCCTCGTTCCTTCCTCACCTAGAAAATACCAAAGAGACCAAATACAACTTATCAAAAGTACTCTAGAAAGCATTAAATTGATCAAAGCTTCCCTATTTATATACCAATAAAAGGTACAACACATCTATAGGTTTGAAGTACTAAAATAATAATCTATGAGACTAATTTACCATTTTACAAGATAGTTCACTATTGTACTTGTTTTGTAAATATTGTATGATTCACACATAAGCCAACACATAGGGGATAAATACATGTATACGAGGCCCTCTTTTGGAGTATTGACTATGTAGGTAATTCTCACTGACAATGAGGTATTTGGGGTATCTCAACACTGTGTTCCTACTAACCCATTTTTAGAAAAGGTCATTATAAAGATGGAAAGCAAGGCTTTTGACATTTTGTAGGGAGAGATAATCCATGACCTAGATCTGAATACATTAGAGAAAAGGTGAAGCAAAGATTAAAAACATCTATGTGGTTTCATGTTATTTTAGTAGATATTATATACATGATACTAATGTTGAATCTAAATAGTAGCATCGACACAACCATTCTAGGATGACATTATTTTCCAAAGAGCTAAAAGCATTAGATATAAAATCTAATGATTATTATAGAATCTCCTTCAAGCCTAACTTTATCATATTATAGATCTAGAAATATATTAACATAAGAACAAGCTAAGTACATCACTTATTTTTAATTTATATATCTAACATAGTTTTACTTTCCATATTTATATTATCTTAGTACTAATAAATTCAATATATACTTATATTTAAGTTTAGTATTTGATTGGCCTGTTATGGATCTGATTATCACCTTTTTCTATTTCATTTCTATATACCCATTTAACACTAAATAACCCTAATCTAGATATTTTACGATTAAACATTTTGTGAATTTGATTTATGTGAATGCATTTTTTTCTAATTTTTAGGGTTTCAAACTAGCTAGGTTTTCATATTGTTTTACTTTTTAATTTCCTAATTTTATTATTTTTCATGTAACCTAAGTGTAGCCCTAGATTTGGAGATGTGGCTATTGAACATATTGAACTTCCATTCCAAAAATTTAAGATGTACCAAAAAATGAGGGATATCATACCTTGGATCATGATGATACCCATGTTGACAATGAAAAATACTGCTAGGATTATCATAGAATAAGATTTTGATAATGACAACCTTAAAACATATAAAAATGAGAAAATAAACTGTGATCAAGTTTATGAAATTACATTATTTTTTTACCACATTTAATACAATCCTAAAATCTTGATGATATCTTAAAAATTATAATTGAATAAAAAATTACAAAACTACAGTGGAAACATCCCTCCCCTTGAACACATTACAACTAAATACATCTAGTGATTACATGGGTTCTAAGTTTAAACCTTTGTTCCCTAAAACTACTATCGATACATATATCATGGAATCACAAGTTGTGTCAACACAAATACCACTTTAAATTCCTATTACTACTCAAACCATGTTTTCATCCCCTTTGGTGACTACTCAACTTGCTAATCTAGATCCCACTGGGCCTATAATTTAGTAATTCCATTAAGTTATAAAGACCTTGGAGGACAAGATTATAAACACTAAACACAAATATTTAAAATCCCCTCATGTTATAGATTTTCATGATGTATTTCATAACATTATTTCACTTGAGATCTCTTTTCACTTTTTTTCAATTGGATTTGTTTCACCTAATATCACATTTTATGATGATAAGGTTGATCTTGAGAAACATATTCAAACATTTTATGTGGAATGCCTTGACTATGCTTCCAATTATAAAATTTTGACCATATTATTTACAAGAATCATTAAGAACTATGATTTGAGTTGGTTATATGATTTACCTCTCTAATATGTAAGATCATTCAAACATGTTACATACCATATCTTAGCACACTTTTCCATTAACATTTATGAAAAGGTTTCCTATTCCCAAATTTATAAAATAAAACAAGGAACCAATGAACATATTAATGAATATATATTGATATATAGTACAATGGTATCCAAAATTACCAATCTTATGATAGACAAAAAGTTGAAATATGTATTCAAGCAGAGTTTGCTTGCTCCTTTACATGATTCCATTATTTTTAAGTTCAACTATTTAAATTACTCATTCCATGGTGTATGTGATTGTGAAATGAATTATATGTCATTGAATAATCTCAATATGAAGTAAACACACCAGTCACATATGCATCAAGTACTAAGTTTATAATTAAACCAAGTTGTAAGGTAAAATATCATAACTTAAAATAGAAACAACCACCATGATTAACATAGTTTCACAATAAACTAATAATCTTGTTATATATAATGCACTAAGTGTTGAGGTATTGTTAATGATGTCTCCAAGGTGGCCAAGAATGTTCATGTGGTGTCATGTATGTTAGTAGGTCAATGACAAAGTGTGCCTTAGTGAGAATGCATGGATCTTACAGTGTTTGCTTGGTTAAGCAAGATGATGGATGTTGATGATGTGTTGACCATGTTTGAGGGGTCCTATGGGGTGTAAGGAATGATTAGTTTAATTTTTTAAGTGAAATTAATTCATTTAAGTAGTCTTATGAAGGTCTAGGTTATCTTAGTCATCTTGGTAGAATTTCCTGAGTAAGTAGATCGATGACATGAAAATTTACATATGTGAAGGTGTCAAAATAAATTAGTCACATGGGTTTTTTCAAATTTTTGGCGATAACAAGTGTTTAAAATTTTATATATTGACATGATATCTATCAAAAGTTATGATGGTTCAAATTTTCTCTCCTAGGTAGATTTCACTATTTTCCATACTTAGCCAATTTTGCATTAAAAAGTGATGTTGGAATTCAAAGATTTGAATTTAAAAAGGAAAACCAATATGAAATTTTTTACCTAAAACTTTTAATGATGGATGAATTTGATGATGGAGTAAAAATAAAAGTGGTAAAGAACTTCAAGGGCAATCTAGGAAAATTGATTTGGAGGTTTGACTAGTTGTATAATTATATTTATTATGGTTCAAAGTTGATTAAGGGCTTGACTTTCTTCTGCAAGTGACCCAAGAAGGATGTTTTTAATTTTCTTGATGGTGTTTAGATGTTTTATGGTTAATTATTTATTAGATAGTGTTGTATACTCCCTAACGATCATTTGTATAGATTTTAGAGGTTTGACCAATCCATATTTAATATGAACCAATGTTTGGAAGTTGACTTTTTTTTCATTCATGGTGTTTTCATGTATAATAAAAATTGTTGATAGGTTTTTCATATGCATAGGTGTGTATTTATGAATGTAATCACTTGACAATGTCTTAGTGGTCATGTGACATAGACCTATGTGCTTTGAAGTGGTCTTATTTTTATAATTCTACTCAGTGAAGTGTTTAAGGGATGAATAGGACTCTACAGACCTAAAAGGGCTATTTAGGCCTAATTGAAAGATGTTGGTGATTAAGGGTGATATATCAAAGCTATGGTCAAATTATGAATGTGGTATTTATATTTTCTTAAGTGGCATAGAAGCCTTAAGGGTTAAGGAATATCTTATGGCTGACTAAGAAGGTGGTGATCATGTAGATTCTATAAAGAGAAAAATCAAAGATGAAGGTTTCTAGAGTTGATGAGTAAAGAATATAGGAGTGTGAGTATGCTTGGTGGATAAATTGAATATGAGAGTAGTGTGAGGGAATAGTTCATGACCTAATGGTCATATTTATGATTTTATAATAGTGTTTTTCAAAGTTGATGATTTAGGATGAGTGAAGAAGTGTAGAGTGATCCAAAAGGCTGTTTTGGATGCATTGTTTATGTGTGAAATATTGAGAGAGTGTGAATGGTTGAATATAATTTATATTCATTATTACTCCATCATATTGAAAGGAACTCAGAGATCTAGAGGTGTTGATATTAGAGGTGTTGTGTGGGTGCTTTTTCATGCTCAGGGGTTGGTGATCTTTATGAAGTGGGTGGTTCACTAAAGTATCTTATTTGTGATACATTTTAGGACTATATTCCATTAGTTTATAGGATTTAAAGTGGGTTATATCCCAGATGAGGGTTTCCCACATATTTCATGTGTTATATGCTTTGATCTTGCATTATTTTCTTTATTCATTATAATTAATGGTTTATATGCTTCATGAATGAATATGTTGAATGATTAAGAAATTAAAGAATTGGAATTGAAGTTTATATTTCTTTCATCACTAATTAACCCCCCTTTCAATGATTGTACCTCTAACATTAAGGAGATTATTTACATGTTTACCTGAATCCCTAGCTTCATTACTCCCATGGTTACTAGAGTGATATACTATATCTCTCCCTCATTATATCGAGGTTTATATGAGTTGACATATACCCAAAGGATATGATGTGAATGATTATTATGATTATCATTAAGGACTAGGAGATTCTATAGGTATATGTTTTAACTTGAAACATAAGATCCAATATCTTATCGATGACCAAAATCTTAGATTTGAGGACCCTATAAAGGAATCATGCTCACAACATGGTGATCATCATAAATAGAAAATATTTAAAAATCCTTTACAATACCATTCTAAGAAGGAACCAAAATTCCAAATGGAATATAATTCACATCCTCTTCCCTCACATTATTGAAACCCACTAGATGGGATTATTTATACCTAAACATGACATATACCTCTTATGGTTATGAAACCTTATATTTCCTTTGATGTTAGTGAAATTACAGATGATGACCTTAGCATTCACTCTCTATTAATTTAAGCATACCTTGATAAACACCCCATACATAGTGTTATTATTGATAATGGTTTAGGTGAAAATGTTTTCACCATGAAATTACTTATGCACTTTGGTTATACTCATCAAGATTTACATCCCTCTATCAGATCAATTTGAACATTTGATATGACTTCCCAAAAGGTTCTTGGTGATATTGGACTACCTTTATAGGTTAGTACTGCACATGTGGTTAATACCTTCTTAGTTGTCCCTTCCACTTGCATACTTGATATGCTATTGGGAGGACCTTATATACACACTCTTTAAGTAGTACCTTCTATAGTCCATGGGTGTATTAAATACATTCATGCTAATCAGGTAATTATAATTTATGTAATTCCATATGAGAATCCTCTTGAACAAAATAAACTTATACCAAGATAAATAGTTATCAAACCTACTAAGGTTAATTCAATGAAAAAGTGTAAGTAATAGGAAATCCCATTTACTAGGTATCCAGTACTTGAGTGACCATTACGTCAAATACATATAGTGGATTCCATGGAATCCCAATCTTCTAATATACACCATGATCATATATCTAAAGCACCTCACAATGTACATATTAATTATATACCAAATAAACAAACAAGTACTTAATGATGGGTTCTAATAACCCCTAATCATGTTACTCCTATTATTCCTTCATGACCATAGAGTCATATTATACATACATAAAGCACCATTGATACCACAATGACACACATTACACATATACATTCTTCTTGGTAACATAAGTTGGTTATTACACTAAATTAACCATGGGGAGACATATATGCCTATCCATTGGATGGAATCATAATATGATATTTCCTCTTCAAAAATCCCAAAAATACCAAAAAAATAAAAAACATCTAAAATTTCAAAGAAACAAACTTTTGGCACTCACATGTTATATTGTCTTCTTGGCATCCATACATTAGTTATATATTGATGGATGACATACTTAGTTATTATAACATACACACATGTATCACACTTGTTATTGAGTGTGATACAGGCATACACATACATAAGATACATTCTTATTTTGGATGTTAGGCCTTCCTCTACTCATGTATTATGGACATTAGGGGCATCTGCTTCTTTGATCTTAATACACATAGGTTATATGATTCAATTATAAGTCTATAATATAATGTTTTTTTATTACATATGTACATACACATGCCTTTATCCATGATTATATCTTACATAGGGTACTTGATATGTTATACACTTGACATACTTTTCTTAACACATTAGATCTATGGGATGTTATGACATGTTTATGATGATTACTTATGATTTCATTTTATCCACTTTCTTGTGTGTTTTTTTCTATTGTATTCTTTGTTATATCATTTGATTATTATATTTTATTTTTAGCCTATATGCCTATGTATGCTTTCATTGAAATTTGAATATGTCATTGTTTATTGTATAGAGATTTGAATATGTTATCATTAATTTTATGGAAATTTGACTTAGTCATCTCCCTTAAATTATGCAGCATTTGAACATGACCCTTGTTTGTATTTTCCTTGGGCCATTGCCTTTTCACATGATTTTGAGTGCTCTTATAAGTGTACTTATTTTTTTGTTGAGATTGTAGTATCACTATATATATGTTACCATGATCCTTATAATGAATCTTAGGCTTACATGTGATCACATTGGTTTATGTGATTTAATGATATATTTACCTAGACATGTTCTTTCTTTATGCTACATGGTTACATTCATAAATTATGTCTTATCCTTTTAAGGTGAGGTACCTACCAATTCCTATCTTTCCCTCACCTAAAAAGAGGGGCATATTAGTGGGGTCATGTCATAGAGACATGTTATCCACACTTGGTATAGTTTTCAAATTAAATTTGAGTATGATTTGGAAACATGTTTTACACATTCATTTAGTATATAGTTTTATATTATACCGTATGATTATATCGTACCTTAGTCTTTCACACATGTCAAACTCAAACCTTGGATGTTCCACATAGTTATTTACCTTTCCTACTTCTATAAGTCTTGAATTTTATATATCTTTTTTCTCCTTAGATTATATATCTTAGTCTAAAAAATCTTATTTAGATAAACGAGGTCTTATATCTTTCCCAAAATGTTTAAAATGTACTTATCTTCCATCTCTACAAGTTCTAAACTTGTACTTTCTCTCCTCTTCCTTGGACACTAATGTTTGGGTCAAATAATAGTGTTGACATTACTATCTTGTCCTAACGTAAGTGTCTAATACCTTAAATTCATTCAATTTTCAAATAAAATGTATATTAATGGTCATCCTAAGTTATTTATATTATAGTATGATCCTAGTTTAAACAAAGCAAATATGAGGTCAAATGGTCACATGAGACAAGAAGAGAGTGCAAACCACCAAAAATATATAAAAAAAATGAAATCACAAAATAAGTATTATACATGACAACCAAAATGGAGAAAGGAAAATATTCATTAAGTGAGAAATCTCCTCAAGTGATGCATACATATAGGAGTGTTGAGTAACTCCTTCATAAATGGTGGTCAAAGACCCCCTAGAATATAAGTGTAGATCCTCCACAAAATGTGGTCAAAGAAGAAAAAAATAGAGGTGTAACTCCTCCAAAAAAATGGATACAAGAGTTACATCCTAGTCTTCCAATCAAACCTATGACACCTATGACACACTAAATCCACCTAACCAAACATATCCACAAATGTAGGAAAACTCCATGTAAGAAAATATAATATTCCCAATAAATAAATCTAGGAAAATTAATACCTACACTAACACCCCCACATAATAAAATATTAGGTAGGTAGTGTGAAATAAAAATGGGTCTCGATAACTAGGCTTGATTAGTTACTCAATACAAATCAATCTATGATAAAGTAGAGAAAAAGGAGAACACCCATAGGAAGAAAATCACCCCTCCCCTAAAAAAAAGAGACATATAATAAGAGAAGAGGCTAGAAGTCCCACATTAAAGATGATTTTTATTATGATGTATACAACACCCTAAGAATATCTCATAGATGAATTAATTTTCTCTCAGTGAAGGGATATGTAAAAAAAATTTACAACTTGCTTTGAAGATTGTTAAAATCTCAAGTCAATGACTTGACCATGAATAATCTCCTAGATAAAATGCATGTGAATCTCAACATTTTTATTTTTCTAGTGCTAAAATAGATTTTTCATATCTTTATGGTACTCTTTTTATCACAATATTTGATGGTGGGATACCTTACAGGGATGCCAAACTTAGATAGAATCACCTAAAGTTAAATAACTTCAATAACTACATTAACATCTATCTTGTATTATGTCTCTATGGATGATATAGAAATATCATTTTCCTTCTTACTAGGCAAATTGATAAGACCAAAACCCAAATAAAAATTATAACCTAAAGTGGACTTACGATCTTGAGTATCACCATCCCAATATGAGTCTAAAAAACCAACCAAGTCAACCTCTGTGCCAAATTTATATTGAATCTCAAATCTATAAGAGCTTTGAATGTAGTGGAGTATATACTTTGATAATTTCTAGTGGAACTAATGGGGATCCTACATGAATCATGAAATTATTACTACTACATATTAAATATCTAGGTTGGTATGAGTTAGATAAATGAGGCTAGCAACAAACTATCAATATCGAGTGGCATCAACCAAAGGTGTAGAATAATCAACCTTAATTTTGACTCCTAATAGAAAGGGATTTGGAGATGGATTAAAATCATCCATGTGAAACCAAGCTAAAATATTGAGAGCATACTTGGGTTGTGTAAGTGAAATCCCTAAATTAGATTATGAAATCTCAATGCCTAGGAAGTAATGCAAAAGACCAAAGTCTGTCATGTCAAATCTATCTTTTAGAGTTGTATTTACCATCATAATAGATGATGAGGAACTCTTAATGATCAAAATATCATCAACATAAAGGAATAATATCAGTAAATAATCATCCTACCATAATAAGTATACATTGGGGTATAAATGACACCTTATGAAACCTAAATCAAGGATGAATGAATCCATCTTGGTATACCAAGCCCTAGGGGCCTATTTAAGGCCATAGATGTATTTACTAAGTCTAAAAAATAAGATTAATCTTGAACAAACCCATGCGGTTACTCCATGCATATCTCTTCCTCAAGGTCTCCATGAATAAAAACACTCTTCACATCCATTTAGTGCACATCCCAACCACATGATGTAGTTATAGCTACTATGAATCAGATTAAAGTCATATTTGCAATGGGTGTAAAGTTCTATGACTAGTAAATTTTGACATGTGAAAAACCCTTGGTGACCAATTATGCCTTATACTTATTGACTGACCCATCTACTACAAACTTGGTTTGATATATGCACCTACATTGAACCATCTTCCTTCCTTTAAGAAGTGAAGTCAAATCCCAAGTGTGAATTTTGATCAAGGAATAATATTCTTCTTGCATAACACATCCCACTTAGGTATGATTAAATCCTCTCAAATTGTCTATGGATTTAAAAATAAATCAAAGAAAGTATGTGGACCACTCTAATAATCTACCTGAGTATGTCTATCACATGTTGGATCCCTTACCCAAGTACTTACACTTTGAAGTATCTTCCTACCCCAAAGGGGCTTAGATTTGGGTGAGTTAGGTGATGACTCCTCATACTCTAAAACATGAATAGAGGTGGATGTATAAGAATCCCCATCACTACCCTTACTGTCAAAACTAGAAGAAGAAGAAGACCTTGGCTCAAGAACCTACTATGGATGATCTGAGTTAGAAGAAGAATCTCAATTCTATGTGAATCCAATGAAAGAGAATAAGTTTCAAGTGTTGATTCTTTGTGACTCTTTTGAAAGTGAACACTTATCTATATTAATAACTCATGTGTGGTTGGATGTAGAAGATAATATCCCTTGAAACCATTTAGATAACCTAAAAATATGTATCTCTTAGACTGAGGTTCTATATATTTGCATATTTTCTTTAGTATATGTGCCATAACTAGAGATATGAAAACCCTAAAGTGATGAAATTCAAGTTCCCTTCCATATCAAGATTTAAAGGGTGTTATGCCTTTCAATTCTTTATGAGGAACCATATTTTGAATATAAAAAGCATAATTATTGGCTTTGACCCAATACTAAGGTGCCAAGGACTTAGATTGAATCATACAACTAACCATATCTTTCAAGGATCTATTCTTGCATTATACAACTCTATTATATGAAGGAATATAAGTAACTATCTATTGCAAATCAATTCCCTCTATGGTTAAAAAATTCTCAATTTTATTGTTAACATATTCACATCCATTGTTAGCTTGAATAATCTTGATGGATTTCTTAGATTATTTCCCAACAAGTGCCTTAAAGTCTTACAAATATTCAAACACTTCAGAATTTTTATTAAGAAAGTATACCCACGTATATCTTAATAAATCATCAATGAAAGCGAGAATTCACTTAGCCCTTGTAAAAGATAGTATGGGAAAAGGCTCAAATACATCAGTTTTTACTAACTCTAATGCTTATGAATCCCTCTAAGCTTTTCCTTTGTCAAATTTTACTTTGGGATGCTTTCTAAGAAAACAAACCTCATAAATTTCCTTAGAGAATTGGAATTGAGGCAATCATATACCCATATCATTTTTAATAAGTTATTCAAGGAAATGGTAGTTAAGGTGGCCAAACTACTCATGCTATAAGTTGCTAACTTCATCTAAATGAGTCAACAATGTAGTGGGAGAAGGATCAATTGAAGAATGTCGGTGTATAACCTAGATTGGTGATCTTCCCTACGCACTTCCATTATAGAATCACTATGTAACTCCTTGATGATAATTGAATCTGGTAAAAACTCAACCCTCATGCCTTTGGTGATATGAGTGATTTGATACATTGATAGGAGATTGGTTTGAAGAGAAGGGGAACTTATAACACTAATGAATGTTCTTCCTTTGATTTTAATAGACCCTCTCCCTACAAATTTTATAGTGGTGTCATCACCCAAATTAATGGAAGACATGTTATAAGTCTCAAAAGAAGAAAACTCAACTAGTGAAGAGCCCATGTCATGAGAAGCAATCGAGTTAAATAACCCATGAATATGTTGAATTTGTAACTTCTAGAAGATCCTTGATACTTTATTTCTCTTTCCCCTTTCCCTTTACCTTAGTATAATCTTGGGTAGATGAATTATACTTGATGGACTCAGGAACACCTATGTTTTTTTCCTCTAAGAGATGAGTTAGGTAATTTATTTATTTATTCATGTACTCATTTTCATCATGCCCATTTTTATTACATAAGGAATACTTAACTTTCTCTTTATTAGGTTTTCCATTGGAAGAGGAGGATTCATTGTTGGTTTTGGTAGAGGTTTATTATTTATTATTCTCTTGATCCTTCTTCTTCTTCTCTTTATTTGAAGTCTTTGATTTCTCATTCCAAAAATTTAGGGCTTGAGTTTTTTTGAATTCAAGGTGACCATCTAGATTAATTTATCTTACTCTCTAGTTAAGTCAACAATGAAAGAATATAAAGAGGTAATTTTCTATGTAGTGCCCAAATCACTTTTAGTGGCATTAAAAGTAGATCCAAAGACTAAATAGTTAGGATCTATTTTAGAGAGTATAGAAAGAATAAGTTGGTCATCTTATTTATTTACACCACATTATTTCAACTTCAATCAGAAGAAATTAAACTTAGTCAAGAAATCCTAAATGTGTAAAATTTACAAGGTGTATACACATAATATTCCAAATTTTATTGATTACTGACACTTTGTATCTTGTAAGAACCCATAAAGTCTCAATCTCTCTGAGTGCATTCCTTAAGGGGTGCACTGAGAAAGGGGTGGGTAGACCATTAGTGCTTCATAAGATTATTGTCCATTTTTCCACTTTTCATCTACACACTTGTCTCCTAAAACCATTTACCCTAAGATTATTCTTCTCTATTATCCCCATTCTAGTAATTTATCATGTTTTATCCTCTTTGTTCTTGCCTTGACCCCCTTTCACCAAATGATTGTACTAGGTTGACTAGGTTGAATCTATACATCTTTTAGCCTCTAATTACTATATAGGGTCGATTGGGTCAGCCCTATATTATTTAGGGTATTTTTCACTTTGATTTTCCTCAATCCTTTGGCTGACCTAGCTCGAGACCTAGTGAGTTATCTCTTAAAAACATACAGGGTCAACTGGGTTGATCCTGTATAGTTGACAATTCAAAAGGATTTAGGGAAAGATCCACATATATATACAAGTTCATTTTCAACCATTTATAATAATATAAGAAAAGAATAATAAGTGAAAACAAACATCTTATTATTGAACCTTCTACATGAGGAATAAATCTTAAGGTTCTGATGAAACAGACCTCTAGCAAACATGCTAAACTATATGTTTAGCAAAATTTTAAATGATGAACAGAAAATCTCTTGTAGACAGGGATAAAAAATATGTCTTGACAAATTATTTCTTCCATACACATAATATCATCTTGAATTTTCTCCTTTTTGGACAGTTTAATCATGATGCATAAAGTTAACAACCCATAATTTCTTGAATCAAGACAAAATTTTGGATTTAAAGATATAATGTGCTATTCTGGCAGATTTTGTATGTTTTAATTCAAATTGAAAGTATAAACGTTCAATTAAGACTCATATCTAACAAGTTTGGTGACTCACCTGAGCACATCATTGTTGTTTAGTTTCAAATCCTTGGAACACCCAGCTTAATCTATATGCTTTGGAATGACCAAAATTAAAACCAATATATTGAAACAACCATCACTTAACTTTTCACATTGAAATTCCAATAGACCATATACTTTGACATTACCAAAATTACCACCAATATATTGAAGTGACCCAGCCATAATTAAAATGCCCAAAATTATATTAACAGCAAACAGCCAAAATTAAAATCAATTTGTTGAAATTGCCCAATAGTCATATGCGACCCAAGATATAGGTACATGGATAGTATGATTGTCATAGACCCAACATGAGTTTTACATTCAAACCTTGCATATCAACAGCAAAACAACAATGCCCTTTCATATATTTAGTTTTAGAAAACAATTCTATTCAAAGGAACACACATTTATTAATATATCAAAACAAATATACGCCTGGTGTTGGTCCTATGCTACCAGTCTCCCTCCTACATCTTGATTTTTTTCCACACATACATATCCCCTATTTTTCACACAAATCCTCTTACCACAACCATATCTCTCAATTTAGCTAATTAGTTCTAACCTAGGCTGCACACAACAATCTCCCAAAATGAGCAAACCAGTTTTCCTAACATAAGAAGATTCAAACTGCTTAACAACTCACCCAACAGACTATATTTTTAGGCTTAAGAGATATTTAGCCAAAATTAAAACAAATTTACAAATTTGAAAACTCAAAAATGGAGGGAAAAACAACTAAATATACTTAAACATGCTAAAACTTAACCCAAATGTGAGGATGCTCCTGCATCATTCTTCCAAGGAGCAGAAGAAGTATTCTTCACTTGTTGTTTTTCTGCATCACTTCTTCTATACTTGTGCCCAGCTTGAGGATGTCATTTTCAGTCAAACATGTTGCATCTTCAGCTGGTAGATTCTTCCACTTAGTTAGATACTAGAAATATTCTTTGTCCCTTGTCTTTTTAACCATTTTTTTGTCTAAAATACTCTCAATCTCCTTTGGCACTTCCTTTGGTAGTTGCTGCTCCCATTGGATAAATTCATCTACCCCTGTTTCAGTTTCTTTGGCTGGTTATCCTTCATCTTTATATGGATATAGATCTGCAACATTAAAGATTGGAGAGATTCCAATCCCCTTTGGCAATTCTATTTCATATGCATTATTTGGAAACTTCCTTATTACCTTGCATGGTCCTATTTTCTTTACCTTCAGCTTCATGTATTCCCTTTTTGGAAACCTTTCTTTTCTAAGATGAGCAATAAAAAAGTCTCCAATACTAAAATTGACCTCTCTTTTCTTTTTATCTGCACTTAACTTGTACTTGATGGTGTTTTCTTCAAGTTTCTTCTATACCTGTTCATGCAAATTTTACATGGCATTGGCAAATTCTTCTACATCAGCACTCCTTGTCTCCATGCTACTTAGATTTCTTAACTCATACACACCTCTTGGATGCATTCCATACATAATTTGAAATGGGATCAACCATATACTTCTGTTAGGAGAATCATTATAGGCAAATTCAGCTTGTGCAAGTGCAAGATCCCATTGTTTTGGATGCATACTTACCAAGATTCTCAAGATGTTACCCAAGCTCCTATTGACAACCTCTATTTGGCCATCCATTTGGGGATGATAGGCTGAACTGAAACTCAATTGTGTTCCCAGTTTTTTCCATAAGTTTCTCCAAAAATGTCCAACAAATTTTGTGTCCCTGTCAGAAACAATGCTTCTAGGCAATCCATGCAATCTAACAACATCTTGAAAGAATAGATTAGCTATGTGAGTAGCATCACTTGTTTTTGTGCATGGAATAAAATGAGCCATTTTTGAAAACCTATCTACCACAACAAATATGGAATCATGGCATTTTTGAGTTCTTGGCAAACCAAGTACAAAATCCATGCTTATTGAATCCCAAGGCCTATTTGGAATGGGTAGTGGCTGGTACAAACCTATGTTTTGACTACTTCCCTTGGCATATTGGCATGTTTTACACCTTTCAACAAAATTCTTGACATCATTACCCATACCTAACCAATAGTAATGAGCACTCAATTGTGCTAATGTCTTATTCTGCCCAAAATGTCCTGATAAGCTGCCACTATGCTTTTCCTTCAAAAAAATTTCTCTCATGGAACTCTTGGGAATGCAAAGCTAGCTGCCTCTAAACAATAGACCCTCTTGGACCATGAAATATATCCAAGGACTTCTATCAACCCCCACTGGATTCATGCAAGCTTCATATGGTTCCTTGAAGTCTAGATCTTCCTTATATAGCTCCTTCAAATCTTCAAATCCCAAAATACTTACTTGAGACTCCTGCATGATCATATTTCTCCTACTTAGAGCATCTAAAACCTTGTTAGATTGTCCTTTCTTGTGATTAATAGTGAATTTGAAGCTTTGTAAAAATTCAATCCATTTGACATGCTTTTGATTTAACTTATTCTGATTGCTAATGAACTATAAAACATAATTGTCAGTGAACAAAACAAATTCTTTAGGCAAAAGATAATGCCTGCATTTCTTCAAAGCTTGTACAAGAGCATAGAATTCTTGATCATAGGCTGAATATTTCTTCTTAGCATCACTTAATTTCTCACTAAAGTATGCTATAGGCTTCCCATCTTGGCTTAAAATAGCACCTGTTGTAGTTCCACTAGCATCACATTCTACTTGAAAAAGCTTATTGAAATCAAGCAAGGTTAAGATTGGTTCTTTAGTTACCTTCTTTTTCAATAATCTGAAATTCTTATCAGCAGCCTTAGTCTAATAAAAACTTCTTTTATCACCCTTGATTGTATCTATCATTGGAGCAACAATTCCACTAAAATTTCTTATGAATTTCCTATAGAAGCTAGCCAAACCATGAAAGCTTCTTACCTCATTTGTGCTCATGGGTGTAGGCCACTCAAGTATAGCCTTAATCTTTTCCTTATCCATCTTCAATCCTTCTTTTGAAGTCACAAACCCCAAATATATCAACTCTGTTTTCAGAAAACTGCACTTTTTAACATTGATTAGCAATTTCTCCTCATGTAGCTTACTCAATACCATCCTCAAATGTTTCAAATGATCTTCCTTAGTTTGAATAAACACCAAAATATCATCCAAATATACTATCACAAACTTACCAGTGAACTCCTTCAGCACTTCATTCATCAGCCTCATGAAGGTGCTTAGTGCATTGGTTAGTCCAAATGGCATAACTAACCACTCATAGAGTCCATCATTAGTCTTGAAGGATGTTTTCCATTCATCCCCTTCTCTTATCCTAATTTTATGGTAACCAAATTTCAAGTCTATCTTAGAGAAATATGTAGCTCCACTTAAACAATCAAGTAAATCATCAATTCTAGGCAATGGAAATCTATACCTGATAGTAATCTTGTTGATTGCTCTGGAGTCTGTACACATCCTCCAACTCCCATCCTTCTTAGGACTCAACACTGTGGGGACAACACAAGGACTTAAACTCTCTCTTACCAATCCTTTTTATAACAATTCTTGAACTTGGTGTTTGATCTCTTCATTTTCTTTTCACGTCAACTTGTAGGTAGCCTTGTTTAGAAGATTTGCTTCTGAAATCAAGTCTATGTGATGGCTAATGCTTCTCAATGGTGGTAACTCATTAGGTAAATCCTCTACCACAATGTCAATGTACTCATTCAACATATCTTGAATATCTAATGGCAAATCATTCAACTTAGTATTAGTGACTACACTCCTTGGCTTACCAATCACAACAAAGTTTACCTTTTCCTTCTTCATTTGATGCAGAAACTCTTTACCACTCACTATCAATACTTTGGAATTCTATCCTACAATAGAAGCAGCCTCTTCTTTCAATGGTGTGAGTGTATGCTTGATTCCATCCTTTTCAAACATGTATGTATTCTGCCTTCCATTATGTATGGCCTTCCTATCAAACTACCAAGGCCTTCCAAGAAAGATATGACATACATCCATGGGCATGATATCACATAAAATCTGATCCTTATATGTTCCTATCTGAATATCTACTTTACATTGTTCACTTACCAGGAGTTTGTGTCCTTTTTGTAGCCAAGAGACTTGATAAGGTGTAAGATGTACCTCCTTCTTCAAGCCTAGTTTCTCCACCATCTCAGTTGACACAAGATTGTCAGTACTTTCGATGTCTATGATGACCTTGTAACATTTCCCCTTAATTTTACATGTGGTTCGAAATAAAGTTTTCCTTTGAGGTGGTTCTACAACTTCTTTATTTGGCTTTAACAAGATTCTTTTCATTAAAAGAGACTCACCTTCTTCTGGGGTATCTTCATAAGCTACTGCAACTTCTTCATTTTTTTTCTTCACCTTGGGTCACATGTACACCCCTCTCATGGCTAGTAGAAGGGTTCTCTAGACACTCATATGACCTGTGCCTTGCATACTTGTTGCACTTAAAGCATTTGCCCATGAATCTTCCTCTTCCTCTTTGATATCCTTGGTATGGTCTTCTTCCTCTTGGTGTATAGCTGCCTCTTGAAATTAGTGAGCTGCTAGCCTCTTCATGAGATGTTTGCAGCTATCTTCTACCTCCTTGAAATCCTCTACCTCTGATGGATCTGCCTCTTCCTCTAGAGAAGGATGTTTGTTTTCTTGCAATCTTCTCCTCAGCTTTTAAGGCAAATTGATATGCCTCCTCAACTATCTTAGGAATGAGAAGACTAATCTCATCTTGAAGGGAAAAATTCAAACCATTGGTGTATCTAGCTACCTTCTCTGTGTCATCCTCAATATGACCTGGTCTTATAGTCAACCTGTAAAACTCTTCAGTGTATTCTTTCATAGACATTTCATTTTGCTTTAAATTTTGTAATTGCTTAAAAAGATTGGCTTGATAATCTTTAGGCATAAACTTACCTTTCATTTTTGCTACCATTCTATCCCAACTTCTGATCTTTGGCTTCCCTTTCCTCCTTTCGTCTTGCACTCCATCCCACCACAGGGATGCATGGATTTTTAACCTTGTCATGGCATACTTGACTTTCTTATCATCTTCTTCAATTCCTTCATACTCAAAGTATTTGTCTAATGCATTAATCCAATCAATTAATTCTTCCACATTCAAATTACCTTCATACATTGGAACCTCCATTTTTGGATTTGTGTTCACCTTCATAATGTCTCTAATCAACCTATCTTCAGTTGTTTCTTCTTCCACCACCAATTCATCTTCTGGTGGCTCCTCTTCTCTATCACTAACTTTACCCATGTCAGTGCCTCTTCTTTGAGCCATCTCTAGGTCTTGTAGCCTAGCTATCAGATTCCTAATCTCTTCTGCCAGTGCAACCTATCCTCCAGGTCTCCTTCCTCCAACTCTACCTCTGTTCCTAATTCTCATGGCCATCTTGCTTCTTTTTCTCTTGGATCTTTAGATTATGCACAATCCCTTGAGCTCTGATACCAAATTGATGAAACAGACCTCTAACAAATAAGCTAAACTATATGTTTAACAAACTTTTAAATAATGAACAAAAAATCTCTTGTAGATAGGGATAAAACATATGTTTTGACAAATTATTTCTTCCATACACAGAATATCATCTTGAATTTTCTCCTTTTTGGACAGTTTACTCATGATGCATAAAGTTAACAACCCATAATCTCTTGAATCAAGACAAAATTTTGGATTTAAAGATATAATGCATTGTTATGGTAGATTTTGTATGTTTTAATTCAAATTGAAAGTATAAATGTTCAATTAAGACTCATATCCAACAAGTTTGGCGACTCACCTGAGCATAACATTGTTGTTTAGTTTCAAATCCTTAGAATGCCTAGCTTAATCTATATGCTTTGGAATGACCAGAATTAAAACCAATATATTGAAATGGCTATCACTTAAATTTTCACATTGACATTACCAGAATTACCACCAATATATTGAAGTGACCCAACCAGAATTAAAATGCCCAAAATTATATTAACAGTAAACTGCTAGAATTAAAATCAATTTGTTGAAATTGCCCAACAGTCATATGCGACCCAGCATATAGGTACATGGATAGTATGATTGTCACAGACCCAACATGAGTTTTACATTCAAACCTTGCATATCAATAGCAAAACAGTAATGCCCTTTCATATATTCAGTTTCAGAAAACAATTCTATTCAAAGGAACACACATTTATTAATATATCAAAACAAATATACGCCTGGTGTTGGTCCTACACTGCCAGTCTCCCTCCTACGTCTTGATTTTTTTCCACACATACATATCCCCTATTTTTCACACAAATCCTCTTACCACAACCATATCTCTCAATTTAGCTAATTATTTCTAACCTAGGCTGCACACAACAATCTCCCAAAATGAGCAAACCAATTTTCCTAACATAAGAATATTCAAACTGCTTAACAACTCGCCCAACAAACTATATTTTCAGGCTTAAGAGATATTTAGCCAAAATTAAAACAAATTTACAAATTTGAAAACTCAAAAATGGAGGGAAAAACAACTAAATATACTTAAACATGCTAAAACTTAACCCAAGTGTGAGGATGCTCCTGCATCAGGTTCCATACTTTATTTTGAGATATAGATCTTGTCCTGTGGAGAAGTCTTTTGGATGCAAAGATAGGTTGTGTATCCCATAGCCAATTTATATTTTTTATCATTACATAACATAACAATATCTTGTGAATCACCTTGGCCAAGGGAGAGATTGATGATAGGTGGGTTTGTCTTCAAGGTAAGTATTCTTAACATTATTTCTCCTTTGTAAGAGTAGATAGATAATGTGGTTGTGATTTTCTACCATGCATTAGGATTCCATATACATTAAAGTGAGTATATGTATTCTATGCATATTTAGTTTAGTTTGTTTTTTTCTAATCCCCACTTTGTGTGACAAGCTTTGGTGTGCACTAGATTAAATTTACTTTCTTGTTTATTAGAATAGAGTGAACATTAAACCTAGGACTCTTTTAGGGTTGTTACATGATTGTGCTAGACTTTAGGCTTTGGAAGCCTTCCTATCATGGTGTATTATGATAAGTGATCTCCTAATTAGGTCTAGTGTATCCCCATATTGGTGATTATCCTACTTAAAAAATTTATTCCCAATCAAAAGTGTAGGTATGCTCTATCTTCTTTGAGCTAGGATTGATTTATAGACATGATGCATTTATGATTGCATAAATTCTAGTGAACCTAACATGAACTAAACCTTTTAGGATTTATTTACCTTATTTCATTTCTTGCATTCTTTCATCTTTATTTATATAATATATTTTCCATACTAGATTGACTCTATTGACCTAGTATATAACTTCTATATACAAGATTTTAGGTACAAGCTACTAGATTGACCCAGTCGAACTAGTATAGTTTTTTAGATTTTTAGACATCCAATATAGACTACAACCCTATAATTTTTTAGTCACTTAGTAATAGGTCTTTTCAAAGCTTGATCAACCTAGTTGACTGAGTTAGTAGAATTTACAAGCACATATAAAGATTATTGAAAAACAATATGCATTCTCTGCATCTATGATCCACTAAGGTTCCTTTCTATATCTTTATCTCTTCCTTTACAATCTTTCCTTTTATAGTATTTAAAATTTCCCTTGCATAATTAATTGGATCTATCCTAATGACCCAATTATATGTTTTGTGTGTTGTCTGGAAAACTAGGTCAACTCTATCGACCCTAGTCATTTTTAGACCTTCTTCTATACTATAGGTTTGACCTTGTTCTATATTTTATGCATACACTATTGAATATATCAACATTGTACCTTGTTTCAAAGTTGGAATTAACCTTATATGCTAGTAATTAGTTCACTCTTTCTTTTCTTATTACTTACATGCTTAGAATATATCACATAGCTTAATTAGGTAGTTTTGAATTAAATGTTTAGTTTCACTATTTTATATTTTATGCACACATGATCAAATCAAAAAATATAAACAAGCACTTTAACATTTGTCTACCCAAGGCCAACCTACTTGGATTTCATCAAGATGGGGGAAACTTACTTGATACTTTGATCAAGTATAAAGTGTGGTTAATGGTATATTCTGGCTAAACACCTGACACCCTTATCATTATGGTGTGTGAATTAAGGGGGTAGGCCCCAATACCAAGCCCATATCATTTCCACTACATCCCCTTTCACCCAAACTACCTAAAAACATCCTTAGATTGCCATTTTAGTTCTTTACTTATAAACAAATTCCCATCACATTTAAAATCATATCTTAATAATATAATCAACATTAAATTTGACCACTTAGTTAGCTATTTCCTTTCCAAGTTTATTGTTAGCTCTTTAATCAATTGTGTTTTGTATTGCCAAAACTTGAATTATCCAGTGTTGGTGCAAGGTTTTATGTTGTATGCTTCAATTAGATTGGCCAATGTCAATCTAATTGATTTTAAACTTCCTTTTAGCTATTTCTTTTCAAATTGATTTCAAAATTTATCTTGTTTCAGTCCATAAATCTATTATAGGTTTCTTAATTTTCCCTATCTATTGTACTGGATCTACCTAGTCGACCCTATACCTTTTTTTGGCCTCTATTCACTATATTAGATCAACCTAGTTAACCCTGTATACTTTACAGACCCTATTTCCTCTTTTTCCAATCTTTGTTCACTATAATGGATTGACCCAGTTGACCTTGTACTATTTGTAGACCTTGTTTTTGTGCCAGGTCAACCCAGTTAACTTTGTATAGTTTCTATCATTTATTATTTCCTTCCTTTCTCATCTCTCTTTCTTTCCCTTCATCATGGAATTTCTACTTGATGATAATACTAAGTTACAGTCAATAGACACGATGAATTTTACCAATCCTCATAGGGTCTCCCATAGATAGAGTATGGATCCTCTCTTAGATACTAGTAATGTTCATATTTCCACTCACATAATTAACTATGGGACCCATCCTAATACCTCTTCATAGCATAATCCTCTATTCTCATTAAAATACCAACCCAAATTAGAGTATACCCCTAAAATTCTCTTCTTTATCTCTAAATTTTGTCAATATCAAAGAAAAGATCCTTCTACCATTTACAATCTTATGATTACTGGTCAAGTTTAATAGCCTCATTCACCTACTCCTACATTCTAAATTATATTTGGAGGTACCAATTTATTTTATTCTCAACCTCTTCCTTCAATTATGACCCATTCTCATACCATGATCTCTTATTCTCTAACTTATTCCACCTCCATGCCTAGTATATCCACTAACATGGTAGGTTTTACATCTAGTGGGCCTCTCATAAGATCCAATATCCTTAATCCTTCCACTAGTGCATTGTTTTCTACCCAAGGTAATCATGCTACTAGTGATTCTTCTTCTCAACCATTCCTTAGTACATCTTTTTCTACACAAACATATTTTCTCACTAGTGCCTCACATTCTCATAATTATTCACAAGCTCCTATCAACACTAATAGTGGTACCCAAGCCACTAATACCACCTCTAATTCTTCCAATAATGCTAATCAAACACATCAACTATTATTACAAACAATCAATTAAATGAATACCTTTCAATTTCATAACATAAATCAAATGATGAGAATGCAAAACCACCTTCTCCATCTTCAATCTCATCCTCAACCAATGTCTTAGGTCACACATAACTAGAATGTTCCCCCTCTTCCTCTTTGATATTCTCAAATCAATCTCATTTCTCAACCTCCTTTTGTCAACAAAACCATTAAGCATATCCAAAATGAACCTCTTACAAACTCAAATTTCTAATATTGATGTAGGAGGTATCACACCTACAATTTATTATAATAGATCTACCGATCCCACTCTTCATCTTAAAACATTTGGAAATATTTATAAGGATTGGGTCAAATTGAACACCTTTGCATCTACCAAACCCTTATCCAAAACTCTTACAGGTGATGCCTTAGATTGGTATAACAAACTTAGAACTCATTCTATTACTATTTTGGAGGATTTAGTGAATGCTTTAGTTCAAGAATTCCAGACTTGTGATCTTCCTAAAAAACTTTGGCCCACTTCATAAATTAAAAACAACTTAAAATCAAAATTGATCAAGACTTTGTTAAAAGATAGAAAATTTCATCAAACAAATTTGAGCATAACATGGCTGATGATAATCTTTTCCATCTCTTTACCAATGCCCTTTTTCCTAAACTTCAATATTGGGTCCACACTCTCTCCACATACATTAGAGGAGGTTATTGATAAATATAAATGATAAGATTTCCTTAAGAATCAATTCAAGCCACCCAAACATTCTAAGGGTCCTCATATCTTACTTAAGAACAAAAATCACAATGTTACTAATGATGGTGTTATAGATCCTTATGATACCATTCACAATGTTCAAGTTGTCATTCTTACCCATTCACTGGGACCAACTCCTCCTTATAAATAATATACCAATCCTTACTTATCTTCACCAAATAATATTAATGTTCATAAAAAATTATCCTCAACTAAATTTCTTAAGCATATCCCTAGGCCTCTTCTAAAATATATTGACCCTAATCATCTTATGAAATCCTGGTATGATCCTAATAAGTTTTGTTTGTTTCATGCTATTTGGGGTTATTCTCATTAGACATATAGACAAATTCATAATTTAGTAATTAAATTTCTTCTTGGTCGTAATTTTGATCACTATTATATCATTCAAAAGTGTCAACAAGCTTATGAACTTGATTTTAAGGACTATAAATCACATGACAAAACTCAAGCCTTGAACCAAGCCAATACTCATTTATATATCTACAAAGACCCTCTTCCTAATCATCAACCTATTCAAGACAATCAAGACAAAGCAACCCCTTCCACCAATAATGTAGAAAGTCTTGTTGAACCAACTTCTAAAGAAAGTGTGGTGAACATGACTAATATGTGAAGGGTGGTTTATTTTATCAATTCCCAACCTATTTACACTCCTTTATCTTGAACATATCATGTTATCCAAGATTCTTCTTCAAATAATTTAAATGATTTAGGGAAAGATGACCTTATTACTTTTGAAAATCCAATTTCTAAATTTCCCTTGGATAACACCTCCTTTTATATTTCTACCACTCTTTTTTCATCTTCTAAAACTAATGATACTTTAATTTATACTAACACTTCTTCTAACATTTCTCAAAATCAACCTAAACTAGCTACTTCATCATCACAACATCATTTACAACCTTGCTCCAAACCTTCTTATTTTTACCAACATAATTTTCAATGCACTTCAACTCCTCCTTTTGATGACCTCCTTAATCATTATGGACCTATATATAACAACCTTCTTATGGGATATGATTAGTGGGATACCATTGTGGAGCTCGTTAATCTCCCGTCCCAAATTATATTCCTTGAGCTTATGATGACTTCTCCACATCATATAAACCATCTAATGAAACTATTATTTGAGATGAATGTCTCTCCTCCTCCCCTAGTAGGATGGGAGGTAGCCTTAGCTAGATCCAAGGATAGTATATTACAATAATGTGAAGAGATGTCTATCAACATTGATGAAATTATAAACACTTATCTTTCCTTAAAATTTACCATAGATTTTATGATTCTTGATGAGATTCTAATTCATGTGGATGATATTCCCTTATTCATTAGTGTCCAAATAGGTGATATCCAAGTTAAGAGTGCATTGATTGATGAGGTTTCTAACACTTGCATTACCTCTCTTGACTTCATTAAGAACCTTGGATATTTAAAATGTAATCTCAAGTCTACATGTAACACCTACCAAGGATATGATAGAAGGTAAATTCCTCCTCTAGGTTGTGTGTGGCTTCCCATTACCATCCCACCTATCACCATTTGTGTGAAGGTGATGATATTTAACTTTCCCTTTCTTATAACATTTTGCTTGGTAGGTCGTGGACTCATCATATGAGAGTTGTTGCTTCTTTTACCTACCAATGCATTAAATTCCCTCATAGTAGAGCCATTTACAGGGTTCAACATGACACTAACCCTTGGAATTTTAAATAATTCCAAGACAATGGTGTCTTCAAGATTCTTACTCTTGAACCTTTGCCCAATGTTCCATTATAAGAGTCACAACATCTTAATTTTCCCAACATCGTAATTTTTCAATTAATTCAACCCAAGGTTACAATGGACATCTCAAACTCATTGGGAACATTACTCCTAACCTCTTAGATTCTAATGATGATGAACCTAATGAGATTAGCCTAAAGATAAAAACTTCCAATATCTCACCTCATCTCATCTCAAAGCTTCCTACTTCCTTACAACCTTGTTCTCACAAGCCTCCTTGCAATGATATCCCCATAGTCTTGACCAAGACTTGACATTCTATTCATCACACTTCCAAGGATGACAAGGTCATACCTAATTATGTCATTGATCTTCATACCCTAGATTAAAATTATGGTTTTTCCTTATATGATCCGTTCTTAGGTGGCCTTGTATAGGTTGATGATGTCAAGATTGTCCATTATCATTCTTCTTTACTTGAGTCTTTTTGTGTATCTTCCTATCTTTCTTTGTTTATAGTTCCTAATTTTAGTATTTTTACTCTTTATTATAGACTATAGATGGTGATTAAACCTTTAATTTATGAGGATCATCATAAGAGTATGCTCATGGATTGTGTTATGACCAGGCTTTACCATTTTGCTAGGTTCCTTTATCACCATAGTTGGTTTACTTCTGAGATTAGTGTAATCCTATTTAAACCTTTTGTAGATCCCATTCCTCCCTTAGTAGAACCCTTATCAAAGCCCATTCCTACATCTACTATAGTTGAGCTCATTCTTTCTCTTGTTATAGTTGAGTTTGTTCCTGCTCTTGCTATTGCTAAGCCTATCCCTACATCTCATCCCATTTATCCTTCTATTGAGCCTATTACCTTTCCTCATCCATCACCACCTTCCCTTTATGATGGTTTGCTTCCCTTGCCTAAGATGGCTTTTTTTCCCACCAAATTGGCTGATGAGTCTTCTCTAACTTATTATAATCCTATTATACCTCCTTTTATGAGTGCTTCTCCTAAAACCACTCACAAACATATATGTTACTTAAATGGGACATATAATCTTTATTCTACCAATTTTTGTAAGTTGAGATAGTATATTGATACTTTATGTCATTCCTCTCCTTCCTCAGACAAATACATGCATCCCTTAAAGGTTCTACCTAAATACATACCTAAGTATGGTGAGGTGTATTATTTGTGTACTAATGTGGCACCCATCACATTGATCATTATTGCATCCTTCAACAACACCTTAAGGATCACCTTATAGTTATTCCCATACCTTATTCCATTCCTCCCATAGGTTGTTCCAATAAGAAGGCTTCTCTTTCTTCTCCCATGTCTCCACATCAAATGGTTCTATCCCCTCCTATGGTCCCTTCATCACCTTCTATACCTCCACCCATCATTCCTTCACCTATGGACCTTACCTCACCTATATACCCCTCCCCACCCATGAGTCCCTCACCTATGGATCCTTCTTCATCAGTGATTCCTACATCTCCCATAGAGCCTAAACCTATGCATTACCCTAATAATCCCTTCCCTAATTTTCCTTAGCACAATCCATCGAGTATTCCTACTTTTTCAATTGAGGAAATTAGAAGAGAAGTCTTTTCCCAATTTTTATTTAAGATTGATGAGACATTAGCAGTAGTTTGTATCTAGCTTCATAAAGATTCATTTGATTTCTTGGATAATGTGTGTAGGTAGATTTATCAATATTTATGAGTAGATGAATGGTGATTTTACATTTATATTTTGATTTTACATGTCCTCACATTTTATTTTTATCTATCTATTATATCATTTGACACTATGATAAATTCATATTTTTCTTATATGTTGATTCCTTACTTTTTGTACTACATATTGCTTATATTTTCATTTATATTTGCATATGATTGTCTTTCTTTATCATTACTTTATCTTTATTTCTTGATTTTTTCTCAAAAATCTCTTCTTGTGTCTTCATGATTATTTTCTTTTTTATCTCTATTTTTCATAGATAATTGTCATAATGACTTGGTTATACAAACCCTTTTCCCTTTGGTCTTTATCTCCCTTTACTATGTGATCAATTAGCAAACAATGCATCTCATTATACTTTCCTTTCACTAGTTCACCTTTGGATTTCCTTTTTTCCTTATTCCTTTTTCACAAACTAAGGATATACATGATTGAGATTTAAGATCACATGTTAGTTCATTGTTAAGCCTAAGTGTCTTAGTCAGTCTTTATCTTTAGTTATTTATCTTCATTTAGCCTTAGACTAAATCTCATTCATATGTATCACTACATCTCTCATGATTAGTCATTCCAAATCCATATGGAGGAGCAATTTTAAAAATTCATAAAAATTTAAAAGCCAAATCATTTTTTAAAAGGAAATGATATCAAAGGAAAAAATATTATTAAAAGTCAAATCACACTAAAATATGTGATTCAAAGCACATATCCTTCTATTCAATCTCAGAATCCACAATTGGACTCATGATATATCCGAGGTCCTTTATGGTGTGGTAGACTAATAGATTAGAAGAGAATAAAAAATATATTTTATTGCTACCTACTTTCTCATGTAAGTACCCAATCTTTGTAGTAGACCGACGTCTTTGTAAGGGGTCCTGAGGAATGGGGAACACATCATGGAAAATTAGGTCCAATTTTACCTTTTATTGTACCAATATTTATTCATGATTTGATCTTAGTAGCACACTTATATGCCTAAAAAGTTTTGTGTCTATAGTGAATAGGTTTCCTTTGTACATTGATGGTCACTAGTCACTTAGTGTCTTCTCATGTCCTTAGTATGCCTCTTATCTCCTAATTTCTTCTCGTAAGATGCCTAAGTATTGATTTTTACATTCCATTTTTCATTCCCTATATCCCTCATATTTTCTCTTGAGAAATATTATTTTTTCTACTGATCACTCCCCTTGGGATTTCATTTATGAGTTGCATTATAAGACCATGGATAGGACCCAATATTCCTCAAAAATTATCACCTTTTTCTTTCCTTTTTCCCACATCCTTTATTACTCAAATTTATCACTTGTTCTACACTAGTGGTGTTCTCTTCATGAGTTTCAGTGTAAGACCATAGATATGACCTAACATTCCTCACAAAATTTTCCAATAATACAAGTCACAATAAAAATTACATGTGTCAAATATGAGATAAGATGTGATTTATTATGAAGTTACACATCATTGACATACTTCCCAACTTAATTTAGTGTTTTTTATACTTACTTCGTTTATATTTTTCTTTTATCTTATTATTTTTTGAGTACATGTAAGAATGTAACTATTTCTTGAATGTTTCATACTTCCCAACTTGAATTAGTGTGATAAATTTAAGACCAATATTTTGCCAATTTTGTTTTTATCTTATACTTCCCAATGTGATTTAATATAATTTATCAACTTAAATAATTTGTTTTTATACCATTTATTCCCTTTTACATACCTTCCATTTTATTACATTGTTTTCATACTTCCCAATGCAATTTAGTATGATTTTACTTGTTTTAATTTGGTGAAAAAATATTTCACTTTGGTTTAAGAACAAATTAATTTTTACCATATTGTTTTACCATACCTTGGTTCTTTATAATTAATCATTTTCTTGTTATTATACATTGCCAACTTGAAATAGTGTATAGTACATTTTTGATTGATTATATTTTACCAAGTCTTTTTTCTTGTTTCATTTTAACCATGCATGTGTTCTACATAATGCTAAAAAAGAGACCACATCTCAGTTATTTCCTATAGCATATAAAACAAATAGATAAATACATGTGATAGAAATAAATATATACAAATCATTGATAGCCACAACCATAATAAAAATAACATACACAATCAACATCAATATGCCAAAATGTTACATCTCACACACACACACACACCATGAGTTTTGATACAAAAATTACAACCATATATATAATTCTCCAGCTCTATGGATGGGCTCCATCCTATCTATCTCATATCCTAGCCATGTTTTCTACCAAGGCCTCAGTCTGACTCTTCTGAATAGTACACTATAAGGAGGCTACCTAAGATCTCAATCCCTCTACCTATCCTTGTAAGTGTGATACCTATGCCTATGCCTACACTAACTAGGTTTGGGTGGCTATATGTGCCTATTTTATCTACATCACTGTAGCCAGATGCACAACTCTCTCCTCTGCCAGGGCCTACCATGCCTATATATCTCCTATACCCATCTCTATTAGTGGCTACATCCTATCTCTCTATGCTTGTATCTACCTCACTACCTCTCCAAATGCTCTAAAATATCTCACTTGAGATGGGGTAGATGGTACACTAGGGTCCTCTAATGTTGTAGGGTCATATGGACACGAAGCCTCAACTAGGGCATCATGGAGTGCTCCCATCACAAGGGACCCCCATCTCTAATCCTCATCCTCAAACATGCCTACAAAATCACACCTAGATATATATTAGATCATTATCATAGCTCATAATATCTATCTACCTCTAGTATCTATTTCAAAATAAAAACTTAAGTAATAATTTAGTCATCTTTATTACCTATGTCTCTACCACTATGGTCTCACACTCTGTGTGACAGCCTAGCATAGTCTCTCCATCCATGTGGCCTCCTAACACCTCCTCTATAAGTCTCCTCATTATCTCAAATATAGATATCATGGCTCATGTACACCTCAGACTATGCCTAAGTGGCATCTCTATTATCCAGCTCTCCTCTAGCTCACTTGCTAGGTCATCAAGGATGGTGATAGTCTCTACTCTCTCATGTTCCTCTTACCTCTATAAACATCATGTCCTATGTGGTCATAGCTCATCTCACTATAGATCTGGTGGTGGTATCTCTAATTCCACTACCTTTTCACCCATCTCCTCCTAATCTACTCCATGTCATGCTCATCTAGTCTATGGTCACTCATGATGTATTATAAGTGTTAGCCTCATCACTCGTGACCCTACTCCCCTCCTCCCCCTTGGATATCTCACATGCTAATCCAATTACTCAAGCATCAATATCAGTGCCACCAGATGAGGTAAGCCCATTTGTCTTGGTACCCATTCCACTAGATGTGGCTCTCTCCATCAAATATAGTGTCCAACCACTTTTGTCCTCACTATAGTTGGTGTAGTTATGTCCTAGATTGACTATGTAGTCACTATGTACCCATATCGATTTCACACTACATCTATGCATCTCATTATCTATAGTTTTATCACATGGGGTATGAGCCAAGATACCTAGTCCTCTTTGCATCTTTGCACTCAAGGTGAACTATCATTGACCACATAAGATAACCTAGCCAGATGATACATGGAAAACCTCTCATATATCCAAGCCATCAATAATATGATCAATCCTATTAACTTATGCCCTCTTACCAACACTTCATATAAATCATATATGAGCTAAAACCAAATGATAGAGCCAAGAACATATAATACTTCCTCCTCTAAGATCATCTTGCTCAAGGCTACCATGAATAGTGGTATCTTGTCATCTATCTTTTAATATAGCACTCATTATATCACAAGTCCTATCACAAATTTATAGATATCTAGAATTTGTGATGCATATACAATAAATGTACTAACTCTCCTACGCACCAATATCATATCTAATCCTATAACCCATATGGCTAAGCATCTCCTTTCCTCCAAGATGTTTGGTATGCCTATAGTCATCGATGTTCCTACTACTTGTAGCCCTAAGATGGCATGCACGTCTTCTAGAGTGATAGATACCTATACCACATCCCCATACACATCACATTTAAAGGTGTTATTAAATAATTATTATCATCCAAGGAACATGGCTAACAAATTCATGCTTAGGGGAATCTTACATATGTTAGATATCCCTCTTAGGCCTACAACTACTAGCCTAGCTCTATCACCTATTGCTAGATGCTCCAATAGATCCGATAGCCAAGAAATGTCTACTAATTTCCATAACTTGGGTCATCCTTGCAACCAATAAACAATAAAAGATGTATTAGATATTCCATGTCATGTATAATCGCAATACATTCTTTTTATAATTTTAATAACAAACAAGCCTAAATTACTTTAATTCATTCATTTTAAATTATTTTTAGCCTACTCAATACTTTTTATCCTTACTTGGTCATTTTAGGCTATCCTATCCTTTTTTCATCCTTTTGCATATATTTATGTACCATTCTGGTCCTTTGGTCAGCCTAATTTGACCAAAATTTCCTTATTTTTACCCCAATTGCCTTAAAAATATAAGTTAACCCTCTTCTTTTCCCATCCCTATTACTATGTTGTCACTATAGGCTTTTCAAATTAGTTGACAAAATGTACTACGTCAGTAGTCTATAAAATGTACAGGGTCTACACATACCTACTGGGTTGGCAGTGTGGATTTTGCCTATTTTTAGCTTACTAGGTCAACTTGGTGCCTTTTTGAAATTTTATTCCTAATTCTTTCAAACCCATTTGCCTAATTGGTTTTTCCTACCTATAAAATCTAATTTTGCTTCATTCTAACATCTATAAATGCTAAAAATTATTTTTTTCTAAAAATACACTTAATTCAATAAAATACTCAAAAATTGGCTTAAGATTCATAGTTTCACACCTATAGTGCACCCGTTGCCACTCTTGGATCCCCTCCTTATCTATCTTGTCATCTCTTCACCATCCTAGCTTTTTTGATCTCTAGATCTCTTTTTCTCTCCTTCACAAGTTAAAATAACCAAACGACCACTCTTTTCCCCTATTTAAAAACACTTTTCAAAATTTAAATTCTTCAATTATTTTCCTATAGATTCATTTTTTTCCTATGTCTTTGTTTCTACTCATCCATTTTTAAAACCATAAAATTCATTAGATTTGTGATGACGTAGAGAATATTTTCCACTATCATATGCCTATATTCTATTTTTTTAGCTATTTTTTTCACTAACTTCTATAGGTTCACTTAGTGTTCTTCACATTAGACACTTTCACTAATCTCTTTTAGTCTAATTCTTTATCTATATCATTAAGGTAAGTAGAGGTATGTGTTTTTCAATTTTTTCTTTTCATTTATCTTATTTGCTACTTACTATGCTTTACTTAGCATCAATGTTATGTGTTATCATGTTCTATTTCCCAAAACACCATCTTGTGTTGCACTTAAGTGACACATGATGATATTCAAGTGGGGCATATGTATACACATAATATTTTTAAAATTTTATCAATTATTGACACTTTTTTATCTTGTAGGAACCAATTGAGTTTTAATCTCTCTAAGTGCATGCCTTAAGGGGTGCACTGAGAAAGGGGTGGGAAAACCATTAGTGATTTATAGGATTATTGTCCCTTTTTCCATTTTCCATATACACACTCATAGCCTAAAACCATTTACCCTAAGCTTATTATTCTATATTATACCCATTCAAGTTATTTATCATGCTTTATCCTCCTTGTTCTTTCCTTGACCCTATTTCACTAGTTCACTATATTAGGTCAAATAGGTTGAACTTGTATAGTTTTTAGCCTCTAAATATTATATAGGGTTGACCCTATACTAGTTATATTATTTTTAACTTTGATTTTTATCAACCTTTTAGTTGACCTAGCTCAGGACCTAGTGAATTATCTCTTAAAAATGTACAGGGTCGACTAGGTCAACCCTATACAACTAACATATTAGAAAGGATTTAGGAAAAGATCCACCTATATATACAAGTTCATTTCCAACCATTTATAAGAAGAGAGGTGAATAATAATAAGTGTGAATGAAAATCTGCTTATTGATCATTATATTAAGGAATAAAGCTTAAGGTTGCATACTTTCTTTGGAGATATGGATCTTATCTTGTAGAGAAGTCTTTTGGATGCATATATAGGTTGTGTTACCTAGATATGATTTGTATATATTATCCCTACATACCACAACAAAATCTTGAAAATTACCTTGGCTAAGGGAGATATTGAGGCTCGATGGGTTCATCTTCAAGGTAAGTATTCCTAACTTTATTTCTCCTTTTTAAGAGTAGATAGATAATGTAGTTGTGATTCTTTCTCATGCATTAGGATTCCATATAAATTGATATGATTATATGTCTTCTATTCATGTTTAGTTTAGTTTTTTTTTGTTTCTAACCCCCATTTTATGCCACAAGATTTTGTGTACACTAGATTAGATTTACTTTCTTGTTCATTAGAATAGAGTGAACATTAAACTTAGGACTCTTTTAGGGTAATTTCATGATTATGTTAGACTGTAGGCTTTGAAACCCTTCCTAACATGGTGTATTATGACAAGTCATCCCCTAATTGGGTCTAGTGTATCCCCATATTGGTCATGCCCTTTCTTAACAAATGTATTCCCAATCGGAAGTGTAGGTATGCTCTATCTTCTTTGAGTGAGGATTAATTTATAAACATGATGCATTTATGATTACATACACAAGGAGTTAGGCTAATGAGTTCATTTTCAATATCATGACCTCTCCTCACATCTTACTCCCTAAATAGTTTACCTAGAATGGTCCATACATCATGAGGTGATTTGGTAGGCTCTAAGTGAAATAAGAGACTAGGTGTTATAGAAAGACATAATAGCCCATAAGCTTCATCACTACAACAATACCACTTAACTATATTTGTATCTATGTTAGTTTTATTTTCATCACCCATGGTTATATTATATAAAACCTTACTCCTTAGAATGATTTTCATCTTTATTCTCCATTTGTGATAGTTAAAGGGAGTTAGTGGTTTGATTAAACTTGAATCCATTAGTGCATAAATAAGTTGTAGTTATTATAGAAATACAAAAAGGTATACCCCATTGAATTATCAATGGGAAATAACCCCCAAAATTTATAAATTCGCACTCAAAATACATTACAATCATCCAAAAATGCATCTAGAGAAATCAATACGATTTAAAATAACACATTTTTATAAATAAGATGAGGACATTGAACTCTACCAAAAATTCATCCAAGGAAGCAAGTACACCAATGAGTAAATGAGAGAGAAATGATTTTTTAAATTCAAGTTGGTTTTTCCACATGTCAAACTATATGTCAATATTAATCTAGTGAGTATATGAAGAGTTTTACATAAAAACTATTTCTTGTCTTTTTTAAAAAGAAGCTCATAATGTATTATTTTTATAAAAAATAATAAAAAAGGATATAACTCTTAAAGAGATGATGACCCCTAGTAAAATATTATATTGTTTTTATATTAAAAAAATAATAAAAAAAGTAAAATATAACTCCTACACCTTTAATAAAGACCTTCCTCTACAAATAAATCTTCTCTCCTAATTTTTGTAAATACATTACAAATAAAATGTCAATGTTTTGTTTCAAAGACTTTTCAAAAATGAAAACCACTTTTTTTAAATTTTCAAATACATGAATTTATGGTAATGGTTGTTTTAAAAAAAAATATTTCATATAAAGTGGGTTTTCAATACAAAAAGTTAGCCTACCATCTTAAAGATGGATATGTAAGGCTTGAGTGGAGAGTTTACTAGTTTGAAGAAGGCTGTAGAGGATATGCATGTTCTCAATGATGAAATAGAGGATGGATCTCTAGGTTGAGTGTAGTTTGGGGGTTGAATTACTAAAATCTAAGTGAGGATCAGTTAAGGGCATAAAAATAGGTGAACTAACAATGACATCAAACTAGGTGCATATCTCTCAATGCATCAAACCGGGCATCCCACTATGAAGAATGAAAACATGAGGTAGATGTTGGAGGGTCAGTTTTCAATGTATGAAACATAACATTAAACTAGTCAAAACACTTTACTAGTCCATGAATAGATTAGATTCCTCTTTTTATTTCCAAATATACAATAATGAACTACTCTCACATATTTGAAAAGTAATGATGCAGACCTAATGTCAAAGCAAGACATCCTTTGACCTAACTTGTGAGGAGTGGGAGAGATCAAGAGAGAGGGGTAAGGGGATGAGATATCTATCTAAAAAATGTTTTTATCTATAGAAAAAATATGTTACATAGTCCATAAGTCAAACTCTTTATTTGAAATAGGTCATATAATGTATACCAAACTTTACAAATAATAGTAACACCCCTTACAATTTTTGAGACTTTTGAGATTTCTGATACTTTAAAAAAACTTTAGGGATTTTTTTAAACCCTATAAAAAATTGCTTTAAAATACAAGTAAATAAACTCTAGATTTAAAATGAAAGATAACAACTATCAAGACTAGATAAATGTTTATTAGTTTGCCTATGATACCATATCAAATTATGATCCTAGTATGGACAAATAAAATGCAAGGTCAAATGGTCACATGAGATAAGAAGTGAGTGCACAACACCAAAGAGCTGTAGTAGAATGAAATCAAAAAACAAGTACTGCACATGTCAAACAAAATGGAGAAAGCCAAATATTCATTAAGTGAGAAAGCTCCTCAAGTGAAGCATACATATAAGAGTGTTGAGTAACTCCTCCAAAAATGGTGGTTAAATACCCCATATAATAGAAGTGTAACTCTTCCAAAAATTATGGTCAAAAGATCTTAGAATAAAGGTGTAACTCCATAAAAAGTGGATATAGGAGTTACATACCAATATTCTAGTTAAACTTATGACATTTATGACATATTAACTCGACCTAAGAAAACATATCCTAAAATATAGGAAAACTCCATGTGATAAAATATAATAGTCCCAAATAAATAAATTTAGGAAAATAAATACCAACACTAATAATTTAATGTGATTTATTACTCCAAAAGGATTGATACAAATACAAGATAACCCTTCATTGATTTCATTCCTAACCTTAAAAAAAGAGAATTCAATTGAACAAAGCTTGCTTATCTATCACTATTTACATAATAGTAATAGGGACTATACATATACAGGTCTAAATTACTAAAGGAGTAACACAAGAGCTCAATTTGCCAATTTAAAAGATAGGTCATTATTGTACTTGATCTGTACATATTATATAATTTTCACACAAGATAGCATGTAAGGGAGAATTACATCAATCTGAGGATATATATAGAGTATTAAAAATGTAGGCAATGCATTTTGATAATGGGTTCATTAGTTTAGATTAACATAATGTGCCCACTAACCCATTTTTACCCAAGATCACTATGAAGGTGGAGAACTAGGGTTTTTCCATTTTTAAAGTAGTGATAGTCCATGATTTAGATCTAAAATCAACAAAGTGAAGGCAAAACAAAACCCAAAAGCATCCATGTGGTCACATCCTATTCATTAGATATTCCATATATTACACTAACATTGAATCTAAACAATACCATCGACACAACCGTCCCAAGTTGAGGTTACTATCTAGAGTGCCATAGATGCTAAATCTAGAATCTAATGATTGTTTTAGAATCTTCTTCTTATTTGCTTTCAGGCTTTTTCAAATCCATAATTACATTAACATCATAAAAATCTCATTACTTCAATTATTTATCCTTTCTATATCTATCATAGTTATAGTTTCCATATTTAGACTATCTTAGCATAATAAATTTAGTATATGTTTATATATGAGTTTAGAATCTAGTTGGCCTACTATAGATTTGATTATCACCCTTGTTCCATTTCATTTCTATATACCCATTTAATAGTTTATACAACCCCAATATATATTCCATTTTAGGATTAAACATTTGGTGGGGTTGATCTTTGAACATCAAAAACCTAAGCATACCTTTTGACATTTTTATTAAGTGTTTTTTCCTAATACTTATATACTTAATATATCTTGTCATGGATGATACTAATTTTTTTTATTCCTATGATTATGAAACTATCCAATTCTCCCTCAAGTAAGGAATTAAAATGTATTACTCTTGTATTCTTATAATCATTAAAACATGTAATATAAAGCCTTGAATGCTAGTATCTATAATCCCTCTAATCAAGTCCATGCTCTCACCACTTCAAGAGATAATTTCATTCATCTTAAATAAGATAAAAATCCTTTAACCATACTTCCTAAACCATCATTATATGAATTTGGCATTCGATATTTGAAAAAGCATAGATACCAATGCCAAATATTGGGAAAACATGAGTAAGGTATAACACACCCTATATCCCTTAAACATAGTAATATAAATAGGTAAGGGTTGGAATTTACACAAACATCCTTGAGTCAACAACCATTTAGGAAAAATAAATATGTACATTTTACCAAAAATGTGGATACATATGACAAAGAGGTTTTTTTATTTGATCATCAAAATTTTTGATAACTACATAAAGAGATTATGGCTGATGTACAAAAAATTAATATGGGGGACACATATTCAGTAAAATTGAATAAAAAACATAACATTCATACATTTACAAACAATATCCCTCTATTAAAGGGTTATGGTTTCTCCCACCTTCATTTAAAATAAATTCTATATCGAAAATGGTATCCTTAGCAAACTTTTCTAAAGCTAAAAATTATTATATGCTTACAAAAGGACAATGAGACAATTTTTTAAAATGGTATAAGCTATTAAAATGATATAACAAATTTACCAAAGATAAAATATCACATACCATTCCAAAATGTCCTAAATTTAGTGATCATGAAATTACACTTGTTATACATAAGGATAATGATAATCATATGCTTAGATTCAAAAGAGCGGGTGGGTTGCAGTGAATGCTAAGACCTACGATAAACACATATATCCCCATGGAATGTATATTTTCTATGATGATCACTAGGGACCTTCAAAATCAAATTTATATAATCCAAATGAAAATGCATTTCTATAATTATAATGCACATGCTACCCCATTCAATAATCAACCTCTTGCGTAATGTATACTTGAATATCCTTATCCATAAAGTTTTGAATTTCCGTATTTACCTCTCTTTTTGAGACATAAGGACCCATTATACCACATGATTATCTATGTATAGTACTTTGGTAAATGGGTGTGAGATGACAAATTATTTTTAAAAGTGTTCCATATGAGTATTTTGGATGAGGCTCAAAATTAGATCTAGAGTTTACCAAATGGTTCCTTACATATTTTATTACAATTTAAAGATGAATTGTTCATGGATTTTAGTATCCACAAGGTTAAAAAACTTACATTAGAACATTTACATAATTACAAAGAACATGATGATGTTTCCCTTCAAGATTATACTATTTGATTCAAAAGTAAATCCTATGAGCTAGCATTTGGACTCTCAAAATTGGAGTTGAAATTTATATCTAGTATAGGCCTTGTTTACCCATTATATTAAAGGAGATTACATAAAAAATATGAATCATTTACCCATTTATATAAATATGTGCATAAATATTCTTCCTTCATAATTACTCATTCCAAAAAACTTCACATATCTCCATCCAAGTACAAAATCTTTATCGCTCACGCAAAATAAGATAACTTACCTAAAGATTGTTATGACCAAAATTTTGGTACCCATTATACATATATATATATATATATATATATATATATATATATATATATATATATATATATATATATATATATATTTATGACCAATTAAAAAATGTTACTCAACATGGGGCCAATTAAACATCCACATCTTATGAAAGAATCTAGAAGTGAACAAAACAAAAAGCATTCATGCCAACCAGATTTAACAATTACCTTATAAATGAGCATTGATTAGTTTTAGAATAACCATATTGATACTACAAAAATAAAAAATATTTTCAATATAGGATGCTTACAACAACTGGGCTTCAATCTAACAAACTTATAAAATAAAGGAGATTGGTAAGACTCCTTATGAAATATAACATTACCAATTTCTTATGGTCCTAAAGTAATCCAAATATGGGTTTGGGTTTTGCATATAACATCTCCAAATGCATTTATAATAGGAAATCCTTGGCTATACCAAATGGAAGAAAAAATTGATCTAAAACTGTAAGGTATTTACTTTTCTCACAAAGTCAAATTAATATATATTTTAAATGATAACATTACTTCTTATACCACCCATGTAAAATGTGAGGAAAAACATGTTATGTACCTTTTCAACCTATCTAATCATGATTCAAACAATTTAAAATATCAAAATTAAGGTTTTAAGGTTCATAATAGGGATATATCTATGACCATACATTGGATGGAATCATATAATGATCTTTCCTCTTTAAAAATTCTAAAAATACCAAAAAAATAAAATAAAAATTCCAAAAACACTTTTTGGCACCTACATATTTTATTCGATCCATTGCATCTATGTGTTACTTACATATTGATGGATGTCATACTCAATTACTCCTACATACACATATGTGTCACAATTCTACTTGAATGTGATTATGGAATAAACAGATACATATGTGTCACAATTCTACTTGAATGTGATTATGGAATAAATAGATACATTACTCATTCTTATTTTAGATATTTGGATTTCCTTCCACTCATGTCATAAGTAAATTGGGAGCATACAATTATTTTATATTTATACACACACATTATATGATTCTATGATCACTCTACATTATCATGTTTGATCTTACATAGGTACTTACACATGCCTATTACCTGTGACTATAAATCACATAAGGTACTTAATATGCTATACACTAGACTTTTTTCCTAAATCATTGGATACATGGAATAATTTGACATGTTTATAATTGTTGGTTATGATTTACTTTGTGAAATTCCTTGAGTGTCTTGATTTTATATTATATTCTTTGTTCAAGCATTTGAAAAGGTTCCTTTGCTTGCATCCCCTATGCTTATGTATGATTTCATTAATATTTACATATGTCATTATTTGTTTGGACATTTGAATATGTGATATTTTCTTTAGGGACATTTGAATAAGTCATTTACATTTGATTATGAAAAATTTGAACATAACCCTTGTTTGTGGTCTCCTTGGACCATTTCCTTTTGACTTGATTTTGAGTGATCCTATGTGTGTGATTGTTTTATTATTGATCTTATGCAATTATAATCTAAACATTGACATGATCCTTATCATGCATTTTAGGCCTACATATGATCAAATTGGTTCTATGCACTTCAATGATACATTTACCTAGACATGTTCATTTTATACTTACATGATTACATTCACACATTATATAGTTGTATTATCAGTTTGAGGTGAGATAACTAACATTTATCATCTTTACTTCACCTTAGGGGATGGAATATTAGTGGATCATGTCATAGAGGCATTTTATCAACACTTTTCATAGTTTTAAATTTAGTGGGGACATGCCTTGGAAGCAAGTTCTCCACATTCATTTAGTATGGTACTTATATCAATTTCCAAATTACAAGTTTTAGAAGTGTGTTATTTACACTTATTCAGTATGTGGTAATTATACTAGTTTTTATATGTAATTAGGGTATGTAATATTTTCATGGATTCAACTCATTCACAATTATCAAATTCAGTGGGGGCATGCCTTGGAATCATGTTATTCATTCCTATTAAATATTCAACATCTCTAGTTTACAATGGGGAAATGTTTTAGAAACATATCCTCCACATTGGTACTTTTATCAATTTTATTATTTTTCCATATATAATGGGGGTATGCTTTGGAATCATGTACTCCACACTTACATGGTTATTTAATTGGAAAAATCACACAATTATATGATTTAGATTCATAATTATGGAAAAATTATATAAATGGTACTATTTTTATACATAATTTTATAATGAGACATATATAAGGTTCATATGATATGTAACATGTTCATAATATTTCAAAATACAAATTAGTTTCAGATTATAAAACTCTTTTATGGATCGTTACTATGTCACAAAATTTTTCATACTGATACCTCATAGACTTTTAACAAATTTTATTAAGATAACTACAAAATTAGTGTTGTCACTTGGATTTTAACCCTTTTAGGAAATGTATAATCTCTCATCATCCAATTGGCATAATTAAAACAAATCTAGGCTTGTGGGTAGCCTAAGGATGAGGTGAATCTCTATATATCCCTATTGTTATCCAAGTTAGAAGGAATAAGTGGATATCCAAGTCATCAAACTCTTGTAAAGTGGCATACAATTCTCTTAAATAGCTTAAATATTTGCCTTCATGATTTGGGCTTCTTGAAATCCTCATAACTAACTAATAATAGGTATAATGATTGGAATTAATGGGAAAGATTTAAAATATGCATCTAAATGAATTATATGCAATCCTGGTCCTTTGGAATCATCTAAAAGTGAGCCATCATCATCTATAGTCCAAAAAATAACTCTTTTATGCACCCTACACACTTGGCCTCAAATTTGGCTCTAGTTTCCCATGAAAATCCATGTAATGGAGTGGATAACAAGTTTTAAGACCCTCCATGGTCTTAGAGGCATCAAGAATACCTTAACATCAGTCTACTTGAAAATTTTCACCCTTCTCACCATCATGTCCACTATGCCAATTTTGACTGACTAAGATGAGAACTCTGATTGAGGAACTTAGGATTTTTTTATAAGAAATTAAATAAACATGGGGAGTTATCAAAATTATTAATATTTTCCCCAAAGTTAGTTTCATCTCTTGAAACCTCCTGTAACCTACACAATACACAAAATAGTCATAAAAACCTATTTTCACCCCATCTTTACAAGTCCATATAGATCAAAGGGGTGGGGAAGAGATTTAGAGAGTATTATATAATTTAAAATTACTTTTATATAAAAAAACATTCAAATTTATCAATTATCCAACTCTATTTTCTCTATCGGGTTTTGATTGAGGGTTTACAAGGGTTTTAGGCCTGTTTTCACTCTTAAGCATTATTCATAAAAATCATGATGTTAAACTTGAAAAAAATTCCACATGAATGGTCTTTAGGACCACTAATAACACTTATAAATTCCTTGGGCATACATTCATAGTGCCAAGAAAGATATGAGCATTCAAAGTCACCTTATTGAGCTTTCCCTTACATTTCCTACAAGCCTAAACTATCTCTAAGCCAAAAATGGCTTTATCTATGGTTTATTTTCATTCCAATGGTTCATACACCTTTATATTGAGAATAATAACATGAAAACATTCATTTTAATTATCTACCAAGGTTGGAAAGGAATTTGTTACCTCATTTGGATTTAGGCCTAAATTTTGCCTAATAGGCCTGAGTTGGTTTAAGACCCAAAATGACCTTCTCATGATTTCCCATGCATACCAATAGCTTAAAACACATATAATTCCATCCCATAAACATGATCCAACAAGGTGGAAAACATTTATAGGGATAGAAGTGGCATTTGTCTCTTATTTGGTATTTAGGCCCAACCTTGTTGTTGATGCCTCTAAGTGTACAACAAGTCCTCTCAATGTTGAGGGAAAACTTCTCATTTTATAATCCTAGGAATTCAAAGCATGAGTTGTAGGTATTTGTAAATTATGGTTCCTATGGTGAAATATCAGAAAAAAAGGTAGAGTGTTCCATAATATTTATATAATTTGGTGGTTGGGAGCCACCTTGATCCAAGCCTTTTGTGAATTTTGGTGAATCTTGATCAAAGTTCTAAACTACACTAATCTAAGTGAATATTTGATAATGGGATCTAATAAATAGTGAGTTTTTAAAAAATGGGATACAAAATAAGGTTAAGGTATAAAGGAATAAAATGTGATTTCTACTATTTATCTAAAATATTATGACAAAGTTTCATTTGACTAAATATGCATTTAAACCAGTATGTAATGAAAATAAGCTAATGCTCAATTTTCACTAAAACCAAGAAAATTTCTAAGGATAATTCAAAAATACAAGTAGGAACCAAGTATGCTTTAATGTTTTTCTATTACACCTAGATATCCAATGCACATCTTTGATGTAGAACAAATTAAAGTGAAGAAACTTATGATATTTTCAACTAATCTAGCATAGCATAGATTAACAACCTTGTAACAAGAATTAAATTCAAAATTTAAAGAAACCATTCAAATTTTTGGTCTAGACTAGTAATTGATAAAAAAGCTATTAACCCTTAACACAACCATATAGACAAAATTTGTATATTTCCTTAGTTGTATTAATTATTCTAAGTATACAATTCTTTTCTCAAAAGTCTCTCCTCTTTACAAAATGGTAACCCTACCTATTTATAGAAGGGATAAGCAATGTATTGGTTAGTTTTTAAGATACATATATGTATAATAAGGACATTTGTCCTTGTATGAAAATTATAAAAATACATATGACCTTTTACACTAGACTGACCTAAAAGTGCATATGATAACAAACTAACATATACTTATATAATAAAATATTCTATTCTTACAAATGTGTGAAAAATTATAATCTATAGAATCTTCTATCAAGCTAGTGGTGGACCCTCTAGCATTCTTTATTGGAAGATGTTTTTGGCCTTAGTGTGTTGCTTATTGATTAGTTTCAAATCTCTTGTAGGCTTCATCAAACATCCACCCTCTTGGTCTACCAATTTATTGAATTCTTTGTCATTCCCTACCATAACCTCTACTAACCCTGACAATTCCCCTTTATTTATTGAATAGTGGTAATGACTCTCTATTTGAATTCTTCATCATCTATTAGCCTAATGGTAGTGTTTTGTGAAGGCTCTATTAGCATGGTTCCTAGTAGTTTCTCAATCTTACTCATCAAAGTCTCATCTTCTTTCACATGCTCACTAAAATTATTATGCCATGGGCTCAAATCTTTTACTTTTTCTACAAAAATTCCTAGGACTACACTCAAATGTCTTAGGCTAATAGTTCTAAATCCTAGGATATGCCTTTCTACCTAAATGTTAATGAGCTTAGCTATTTGATCTTCCAAATCTTACCACTAGATGGCCAAGGCTTTCACTGATTTAGATTATTGTATCAAGGCACTTTGCCTAAGTTTCATGGCCTTCAAGGCTTAAAAAATGTTAAATAATGATTCACCCAACATTCTTATCATCTCATCAGGCATAAAAAGGATGGCTTGGGTTGCAAGGTCATGCTTCTCCTTCCTCAAGTTAGCAATTTGTTGTTTCAATCCCCCAATTCTTGCTATTGCTTATGTTAATTGAGCCCAAACTAGGCTCTCCACATCCTCTTAGTGAATGGGATTCTCTCCCAATTCTTGTCATCCCATTAGAGTTAGGCCTACAAATGGTTCCACCTTTTGAAAGGTGAACTCCTCTGTACCCACCACAACCTTCTTTGTGGTGATCTTTTCTAGCCCTGAAGTATTTGGATTGAAATGTACTATAGTGGTAAGCTTGGTGAGCTTGGTGGTCTCTATAATTTACACATTTATACTATTGGAATCCCTTGGAGTATCCATTTTCTTGTCACTAGGACCCTTTGCTTCCACTAGTAATCTTTCTTCTTGTTCCTTCACCATTTCAAGAATCCATGGTTGAAGGTCTTCATGCACATCAATGTTAATAATCTATGGCAATGCCCATGAATGGGCCATGGAGGGAATATTTTAGAGTTTCCCATATATGAACCAATTTGGAATGACTAACCCATGGATGGGGAACTCATCACTAAATAGATTTATATCTTAGGTTAGATGGATAAATGGAATTTTTGGCTTCTTGGATCTGGTAGGGACAAGGGCTAAATCTACTTTCCTCTTCCTCTAAGTTATAGTTCAAAATAGGGCCAACTCAGGTTATTTCCCCTTATCTTTCTCAATCCCCTCCATTTGTTCATGGGCCTCTATAACTTGTCCCACTTGGGCGTCAGGGTCTTCATGTGTTTCTTCTATATTTGAGCCAAAGGCCTCTTCAAGAACATTGAAAATAACCTCAACTGTTTCATATGGATCAAGATATACTATGTTTACATGTTCCATAGGAGATGGTGGATTTTGTAGAGGCCCTGAATATGAGGCTACTTCACCTAGCTTCTTTTCTAATTGCTTCTTATCAAGGTCCTAAGTTTGTGGCAATTCTAATTGAGAAGGTGGTTAAGGTGTTCTGGAGGTGGAAGGATGCTTGGGTACATTTTCAAGATGTATTCTATTTGTTTTTTCTCATGTGTTAGTCTATGTTCCAACTTGGCATTGTACTCTTTAAGCCTAACCATTACTTCCTCAAAACTATTAGCCTTGGTGTATACATTATCATAAACTTGAAGATGGTGTTCATACACTATCTTAAGCAATTTATTGTCTCTCAAGTGGTCCCTCACTATCCCCTTGGGATCCCACATCCTTAATTCATCCAATTGGAAGATAAAATATTCTCTCTATCTAGACATGATGTCTACTTACTTCTATTCTAGTAATGTGGTTCTTCCAATTATCAAGGGAAATAGGTGGAGGAGGCCCTTTTTATTTTATTTACATACCCCATAAATTGTATTGATAAGTTAGAAAGTGATTTATTATTTAGATAGCTTATTTTGCACATATACAAGAAACCTATATGGTGGGGACAAGGTTCCCACAATTTTAATTATAGCATAATTAGGATGATACCAAATATCCCCTATCATTTCCACATGCCTTTTGATCAAGAGGTGCACTATATGCATAGGGGATGTAGTTATAGCCTCAACAAAAGTGGGATAGATGTAGTCATAAATGAATTACATATGGTTCCTATATTTGAAAATATGTAACTTTGAGTAATGGTGGGAAATGGTTGTTCTACCCCTAAAGGACCAGTTCTTGATGTCGGGGAATTTGGTAAAAGAAAATAAAGAATCAAGCAAATAGGAGATAATAAATAATTATTTGTTGGCCTTCCTATTAATAGATATAAATTGGAGACTCAAGTGGATGCTTATCATGTTTCTAATAGGATGGGTGAGTTTTTGATTTATCAAGAAGTGCACATAGGAAACCCAGGTGGGATTGACATAAGTGGTTATGTCAGCCTCATAAATCCTATTCAACAAGGTCATGACAACCCTAATTAATTCCCTAAATTGATAAATTAGAATTATCCCTTATAAATATCTCAATACATGGTTTCCTCAATTTAGTTAGGGTCTTAAGATGGTGTCAAGGTCATTTTGAGTGGTCCAATTCTTGATTGAGGGAAAATAAACATGGGACCATGTTAGTTTGTAGTAACCCTCAAAGGCTACAAGGTAAATTTAATAAATCCTTTTAGATGTTACATCATTCATAATATATTCATCATATACTCTATAATAAACAAAAAGTGGAGTAAACATGTTGATATAATATACCTTAGGTTTAGCAGTTGCATAATGAAGGCTAGCCAATAACAACCAGGTCTTGGTATTTGGTGTTGATTTCCTCAATTCTCCTCTCATTATAAGTGATGGGATACATCTCTTCTATGGTGAATAAGATCTTAGACCAATTCTTAAATCAATTTTTCAATGCCATGACATCTAAATATGTCCTTGAAAACCCTACCGAGGTGGTTCATGGATAAATAAATCTCTATTTCTTCCCTCCATTATTATCTTCCTATTTCCATTAATTCTCAAACTTTAAAAATGTTAAACACTTACTCTATAGAAGTATTGGTATTGTCTTTCTTGAAATTAGAATTTTTTTTCAAGTTCAAATATGATTTTACCATTCATAATCTTCCTATTTTATGCAAATTTTTAGGTTCTTTGAGAGCTTTAATGGTGGAGGTGATTTGGACCTGGGTTTGTTTGTGCCTTTGATTTGATTAAGACTTATTTATTTATAAATTTTATTTTCCAAATGGAAAAAATATAAGTTTTGTCATATTTTATTATGTGGATCCTATGTGACATCCATTTAGCATCATTTCATGGCATATTTCATAATTGTCTCAAGGACAACTAGCTGTTAGCCTTTAAAATTTTCCTTTGGTTTCACTCTGTTAGATCAAGATCCAAGGATCAAGTGTTAACCATTGATCATAATCTTGGGTTTGTTACCTTATTAGTTGTCATAAGTATCAAAATCCATGATTACACCACCTAGCATATTGACACATCATCAATCTCTAATTTTTGGGTTCCTTCTATGTGTTGAGTTCTTGGATTGCATGAGTCTTATTTAAATATCTCACATCATTATATCATGTTGGTATGATTAAGTGAGAGTCATATGATTATACAAAGTGAATTAGGTTTAATTTAGTCTTGAGGGTCAAATAAAACATAGGTTAAATTCCTAAATCTTTATCTTAACTAAAATATTAGTGTGAAACCCATTAAAAACATTCAAAACATGCCCTATTTATCTAGGCAAAAATGTTGGATTATGATAAATTTGACTATTTTGATAACATCATATAAATCTTCATGGTTGTAAAATGATGTGAGTGAGAGTGTCAATTTTAGATTTGTGAAGTTCTTATGGATGAATGTGAGGGTTCCACATGGCATCCTCCTAAATCTTCCCAAGATCCTGGGTTTAATGCACCTCGTTAGATCTTGACAAGTGAGGACTATTTGATGTAGATCCAAATAGTCACATGTCATTGGATATATTTAATAATTGGGACCATTTATTAATGAATCTTGGTATAAATAATCACCATTTGGTGTCTTTGTATATTTTGACCTTTCAATCTTCACCTCATACTATTAGATCAGATCCTACAATGAAGTGATGATCATTAGATCTAGATTCTCCTCACGACATTGGATTAGATCTTATGATGAAGTGGGATCATTGGATCTTACAAGATGCATGAGGTTTAAGTTAGGACCTAAAGTTAATAAATACCTAGGCTTAGTTTTAATTTTAAGGCCCCATTTTCATTAATAAATATGAATGGGGTCTTATGATTAAGACTTAGGTTAAACCTTAATTCAAAAGGGTTTAAACAAAGAAATAAAAAAGGGACCCCATGAAACAATTTTAAACAAATTTAAAATAAATAAAGATGCTTATGAGGAAAACATAAGGACTCAAGTCTAATTTTGTATTAAGGTTTGGTTGATGCTAATAATCATGTCTAAGCCTTAATATAAATTAGACTTAAGTTATTCAAGTGTTGAATGTTCCTGACAATTTATTCTCAATAAATTTGAATTAAAATCAAAGGGTTTTTTTTAACTTAGGGTTATATTAAAGTGGGTACAGGATTAAATTTCATATACCAAAATATATTATAAACATGGTGGATTCATTCCCTGGTAAAAACCAGTGTTTTCTCTAGGGAACCTACATTTCTCATAAAATAGGGTAAACCATTAGTAGCACTATGCACACCAAACTTAATTACACACATAATATGCTACCATATTAGAGTGGATGATATTAAGATTATATAAAAACCTAGGATCACAACAAGGTTTTTAATGACAAGGTTATAAAACATCTTAAGGGCCCCAATTTTCAAAAATAGGGGGATGTTGGCCTCAACACCTACCCAAGTAGGTTTTACTAAAACTTTTATGTTTTAGGCCTCCCTATTTAGTTTCCTCCTTATGTGAGGTGTTTATCATGTTTTAGTAAGTATTATCCATCTTCCCAAACCTTTTTTAAAGTTTAATTCAACTCTTGGTTTACTCTTCCTCTCCATTCCTCAAAACATTTAGGCTTATGCACCAAGGGAAGTGCCCTCTATCTGAGACAAAATAGAGGGATATTACCCTATTTTCTTAATAAAACCAAATATTAGAGGTTATTTTCCTATTTTTATATACATTATAAACCAAAATTAAACCTCTAGTCCCAATATTAGATCTTCTAAAAGCTTCAAACTCCAAGATAGACTTCTAGACAAAAGGATTGTGTAGGGTTTCATACTATGGGTTATAAACTGAATGTTTAGAGGCCCCTCTTTTCTTATTTTAATTATAAAATGAATATTAATAATATAATATCCATGATATAGTTTCTATAATCAATATTCTAACACTCTAACCCCTCAATCACCCTTCATAATCTTAAATTCACAAGACTAAGTTTCCTTTTTAACTATGTTTTTTGCCTTTAAAGGAACACATGTAAGATATATTTCATGAATAAAGCTTGGAATAAGTTTTTTAAACATTTATATAATACATTAGGTTAATATTTTATTTTTTTAGACTTTTCATTCATGCTCATGCTAATTCTACACCAAAACATTACTGCCTTGTCAAACTAAGTGTTACCTTAACTATGTTCTTATTTTTTGGAGGGAACACCTATGGGTGTGGGTGTGTGAATTAGGTCTGAGATAATGTTTATATATTAATTTATAATCTCAAAATATCATTTTACATTATTTTAACCTCTTATTTCATCTTTATAATATACCAATTACCAAAGAACAACCCCCTCTAGCTCACTACCCGTCTGTTATAACTAATTATACTTTTTACTTAGAGGGGGATCACCTGTAGGTGACCATGTGTGTTTTATCTTGTGAAATGTTACTATTAAATTATAATTATATTTTAAATTTCCTATTATTCTTTTTACCCTTTCTAAACTCTTCAAGTCATGTCCTTTATCTGACTAGTCAAGACTACTTATATAAAATCTTGACGGTGTTTCTTTTTTCAATAGAGACCTATAGGTGTATATTTATCCTTAGACTTGGTTATGATAATTTAAAACCATAATTTAATCTTTAAATTCACCTATAATATCTACAACTATCATTTCCATTCTTGAAGTGAGGTCCATCAACAAGGTATCTAGTCAACTTCATGATCATCTTCAAATAACATGTAGGGCCACATTGTGAGGAAAAGAAACTTGTAGGTAGACATATAGGGAAAGATGAAATATATCATATATTTTGAGTGAAATTTTAAAAAAATAATTTTAATTTAACTATTTTAAAACACTCACATATGGTCCATAATCTAAATTTCAACTTTATATTAAGACTTGAAGGAGGTAGTATGGCTATAGGTGACTGTGTTTTAGCCATTTATACAGATTGATCTACCCTTGGTAAGTGAAAAACATATTAAATGTTCCTAATTTATTATTTACATGAAAAATATGTGTCTATTAGTGTAATTAGACCATCCCACCCTACTAGTATTCATTAAAACTCATTTCATTGATCTGGGAGATCAACTTGGTTCACATGGTTGTAGACAACACTAAGTGGTTTGAGTGTCTTGAAGAGTAACTTGAGGGCTTAATAAAACAAACCTATACAACTAAAAAAACTTAATTATTTTACAAGATGATAGGAATATGTGGGATATTGAAAAAAAATGAACTTGTAGGTTCTAGATATCAATACAATACTGTATAAGAACACCCAAGATAGGGCCTAGAACTTTGTTTTGATAGTTTTGGGAATTTATCCCATAGTGTCAAAATATTTCTTAGAAGGTATCCTTGAGGTTAAACTAGCATTAAATATTATAAACACTATTAAAAATGGTTTTAAATAATTTTCAAATCTTCCAAACCTTAGATAATGTTTAAACACATTTTTCATGCTCCTTCAAGAAATGGTAGGTTGTATAACTACTGTAGATGACCATTCATGCATTTACTTGATCTCTTGGATCTTGAAGTGGATTTTGAAGTTGGATTTGAAATTTAATATGAATTAAATACATTTATGAGAAATCATACATCAATTCAATTCATTTTTGAACCATAACGTATAAGAAAACACTAATAACTAGAAGAAATGACTATAACCCCACTCCTTTACTCCTTGAAAACTGAGTTGTTTGAGATATAAATCATTTATAAATGTAAAATAAATCATGGATAACATGATATAAATTATTAAAAATCATATGGAACCAATCTTATCAATAGTATTGTATGGACCTACCCAAACAAGAGCAAAACATGTAAGGTGAATAGATTAGCAAGTAGAAAGACATAGTCAACTTCATAAAGATGGTTCATAAATCATAGGCCAAAATTATTATAAATATTATTATGTAAATTAATATATTTGAGTGTATTTTAAAATCCCCAAGGTGTTTTATCTGAAACATTCCTTGTTGGCCGTACCAAGTACAAACCTGAAGATTGGTTCTGTATGCCTAGAAGGGTGAAAAAGAGCATAATAATTTTGGAAAAAAATGTCACTTTTAGAGTAATTCAAACATGGAACTGAGTTTTATTAAATTTAAGGGACATTATATTATCTTATCCCATGTGGAACACTTCATCATGGGTTGTACAAATGTCAAACTAACCTTTTTCATAAGGAAATTGCTCTTTCTTCTGAAGTACCTACCACTTTGAGTTACTAATAGTTGATTAGGACATGTGAGGACACATGTCACATGAAATAACCTTTTTTAACCTTCACACTTCTCAAGGACTTCATACAACTCATTAAATGCCCCTTTTTTGACCTCAAAATGACTAAAAGGACAAAAATGACTAAGGACCAAGGATAATATGACATTAAATGAAATTAATTAACCTATAAAACACCTTTTGAAATATTTATTAGACCCATAAAATACCTAAAAATCACTTTTTTACCTATAGGGGTCCCAATGTGACCTAAAAGTCAAATTTGGTTAATAAATTGGTGATTCATAGGAGTAGTATGCTTGTTATACTAACTAGACTAGTAGTGTTATCAATCCATTGTGATTAGGGAGTTATATGAAGTCTGAGACAAATAAAAGGACCTTGAAAACAATATTTTATCAAGAAAAGACCACTTAACTACCTCAACCACATAAAACAAAGACACATATAAGCAAAGTAAACACACTAACAAGACACACACACACACACATGTGCTTAAGGCACTTAGGGAAAATAGGAAAAAAAATATTATACATAACTAAAAAATAATCATACCTCCTTTCTAGGGTCAAAATGAAAGTTTCTTAAAAAATCTTCTTTATGGGATGAATCATAGTTCCAAGCATGTTTCTCCTTGAATTGGATGCTTTGTATATTAGACCTATTCCTTAGCACTTTACTTGATTTACCCTCAAGTATATCATCTTTAAATAGGTCTCCAATTTAGACATATTCCTCTTCAAATTTTACACATACCTCATACTACTACCTACTATCGATCTCATGATCAACTTGTATCTCCTTAGTAGGCATGGCTTCAAGAGGAGTAGTTTCATGTTCCTTAGAAGAATGAGGCCAATATGAGCTTGTTCCATCCTTCAAGAGCTGATGTGTTTCTCCAAAATTATTGAGAGGATGATATCCCATATTTATTATTTCAAACATGTCATCATAAGATGCATATGCCTCTTGGAAGTAAAGTTTTGAAAGGTTTCTTTTCCTTTGCATACTCACTTGAGTGCCAAGGCCACTTTCTCTATTATTTACTAGATCATAGATTCCTTGAAGAGGAGTATAACCTGCTCTAATGAATGCAAAAAAATCATCCCAAGGCTGATTAGGAACTTGTTCTTGTTCATCTATGACATTTTGGACAATGTCATCTTGCTCACCATCACTTGCAATCAATTCCACATAATTTTTAGAACCTTTGAAAGACTCAAACTGATTTGAAATGTTTTCAAAATTTTGTCACAAATCCTCATCCTCTTTTTGATCAACATCATGAAGGGTAACAATAATAGAAGCTCCTTAATCCTCTTCCTTAAAATATAAAAGGACTTCATCCAATATTTCCTCTTCAACATAAGAAAAAACATCTTCACTATCAACTAAAATGGAAGACTCAACACAAGGGCTCACCTCTTCTTCAACAATTAGGATCTCTTGAGGGTTCTCAAATTGTGTCTTAGCTATCATAATTTGATCTTTATTCTTAAGGGATAAAATTTCTTCAAGCAATATTTTTGAATTTTCCTCAACCAACTACTCTTCTTTAGGTTCCCATACCATATGTCCATCAAGGAAAAGACTAATGGGATGAGGACAAGAGGAACTAGTTGGTGGAGGTGGAACATAGGGATCAAAATAAAATTGAGAATGCAAAGTTGGGAATTCTTTTAGGATCCCTTGCGGAAGAGGAGGTAGACCTTATGCTAAGATAACTTGGTTATCTTCCTTCCATTTAAAAATCACTTCATTCACATCTGATTCAACTTGAGTACTCTCTTAAAGGAGGTTAAATGGGGTGTGTTTAGGCATAACATATTCTTTTTGGTCTAAACCTTCAATCACACCTTGACTTAGCAATTTTATCTTTGACTCTAACTCTTGAATTTACTTGGCTAGGTTTTTTTAGAAAATTCTCTCTTGAATTTCATAGGAATCATCATGAGGACAAGGAGTATAATAGGTCTAACATGAAACATAATAATACTCTTGAGGAAGGGTGGGAGGGACTTACAAAGGAATAACTTCATTCTCAACCTCAGACTCCTTATCAATGCTTCTATCCTCTTTCTTTCCCCATGATTACACTACCTTACTCCAAATTACGATGTTAGGATTATAAGTGTTTTCTTGAGGTGGTGATGTAATTTGAGGAGTGGGTGAAGTCTACAATAAATTTTGAATCTCCTTAGGCTTGGATTCTCCACCTTGTCTCCAACTTGGGATCTCATACTAAAAGTCACCCTTTGAGATGGGGATGCAGTATGAGAGGGTAATAAGGGCTTAAAATTTAATTCCTTTATTGATGACATAGACTTATGCATATACATATTAGCCAACTCAATCTACCTACCAAGATTATTTTCAAATACAAGGTTTCTCTTCTCAACCTTCTCTTCTAACTGATTAGGAAAAAGGTGACTTTGATAGCTTTAATTGGTATCATGAGTAGGGGTTAAATAGGACTAATGGAAATCTTATGGAAGTGGGATAGAAACTTGATAGATTTGGTGAGGTTTTCTTTCATGAATTCTTATACTATCCTTTAAAGATGAAACTAGGCCACTCATATCAAGCATCTCACTTGTGAGACTTTGCCAATTAGATCTCTCAATAGTTACCCACTCTATTTTGACCAAATCTAATGCATATATCACCTTATGAATGAGATTATTAGGAACCTCTTAACCAAAAACCTTTAGAGTATCAAGATCCAACATGTACCTCTCATAACCCAAAAGTGTTTATTTGAAGGTGGAAATGTATTGAATTGAGAAGTGGCTAGGTTGACCAAGAGAAATAAGATATTAAGGAGGATAGATATAGGATTGATACAATTCATGAATGGGATGATACACTTTATGTGGATTTGGTACAATTCATGATAGGGCTGATTAATAACTTTCTCTTATTGATAGGGAATGACACAAGATTGAAATGTCTCACCAATTTGTGTAAAATAGTAATAAAAACCAAAATTAGCTATGATACCTCATTGAAAGCAATAACACAAAGATATATATTACCAAAAATATTCAAAAGGAAACCTAGGATGTTTGACCAGTTGATATATCTTTGAAGTCACCATTGATGCTTTAATAGATGCCTCTAAAGGTTGATTGTTGAAAGATAACACCAAAAATATTTCAGCCTCTTGGACTAAGAGTCCCATTAGGCATGCCAAAAATTGTTTTTAATTGTATTTTCACCATTTAAGGATATTTATAAGCTCTCCTCATCCAAGTCACATAATTGAAACACTTATAGGCTTGTGGGTAGCGTAAATATAGGGTGAATCTCTAGATAGGGATAGCTCCCTTTATGTACCACTCTAGATTACAACTACACCTAATTTTTTTTTTTGGGGGGAGGGAGAGAGATAATTGAAATAAAAATATTTTAAAGGAGGTGATATAAAAAATAAGATGATGACTTCCAACCAAAAACATATTACACATGATAACAAAGGATTAACAAAACAAACACTCCAATTTGCATCTTCTCACATTAATGTTACATTATGAGGTTATGGATGAATGTGAAAAGATAGGAGGACTATACAAGAGTCCTTTGATGTTACTAATGAATATATTAACTCATTCAATCTTTGAAATTTCCTAGAACACTTCACATTCCCTACAAGAAGAAGCTTTCCAATTGTAAATAGGATGAAAGAACGAGACAACATGCTAAAGAATACATAGTCTTCACCAAGAAATATCAAAAATTAAATTACAACACACTATGAATAGTCATGAAGGGGTAAAAAATCAATATTTTTATGATCAAATGGTATGAAAATGAGTAGGGATTTTCCATACTTAGGTGAAGCATAAGTTATAATATCCAAAATGGTTAGTTTTTATAGAAATTGAGAGAAAGAGGAGAAAAGAGAAGTCCAAAGGTCACAAGGACACTTTTAAAGATGATAAAATAGGTTAATTATGCATGATAATATGATATGGTATGAACCATGCAATTTCATAAGGAACAAGTGGTTATTTAAGTCATCAAACTCTTGCAAAGTGGCATAAAATTCTCTTAACTAGCTCAAAAAATTGCCTTCATGATTTGGGATTATTAAACACCTCATAACTAACTATGAATAGGTTCAATTATTGGAATTAAGATTAAGTATTTCATACATTCCTCTCCATGAATTGGTTGTAGTTTTGATCTTTTAGAATCTTTTGGAAGTGATCCATCATCATCTATAGTCCAAAAAACACCTCTTTCATGCACCCTTCACACTTGGCCTCAAATTTAGATTTATTTTCCCATGAAAATATGTGGGATGGAGTGTAAGATAAGTTCAAATACCCTACATGTCCTTAAATTCATCAAGAATACCTTAAAACTAGTCAACTTAAAGTTTTCCACCCTTCTCACCATCATGTCCACTATCCCAGTTTTGACTGGCTGAGATGAGAGCTCCTATTAAGGAACTTAAGAGTTTTTTTTAGGCATTAAATTAAAATTTAGAGTTATCACGAGTATTAATATTTCTCCCAAATTTTTTTCATCTATTGGAACCTCTTGGAACCTCTTGAAACCTTCACAATGCACAAAATAGTCAAAAAAACCTATTTTCACCCCATTTGTATAAGTTAATATAGATAAAAAGGTTAGGTAGGATCTTGAGAGAGTCCTATGTAATTAAAAATCACTATTATATAAAAAACATGCAATTTAATCAGCTATCCAATTCCATTTTCTACATCAAGTCTTGACTGAGGGTTTGCAAGGGTTTTAGGCCTATTTTCACTCTTAAGCATTATTCATAAAAACTTGATGCTCAAATTGAAAATAAATTCCAAAATAATGGTATTTATGAACCTTGATAACACCTATAAACTCCTTTGGCATCCATGCATAGTGCCAATAAATATATGAGCATTCAAAGTCACCTTGTAGAGCTTTCCCTTACATTTCCTACAAGCCTATACTATCTCTGAGCCAAAAATGGATTTATCTATGGTTTATTTACATCCAAATGGTTCATAAACCTCTATAATGACCATAAAAAAATTCCAAAATGCATTTTATTGCTCTTCCAAGGTTGGAAAGGAAGTTGGCACCTTATTTAGATTTAGGCCTAAATCTTGCCTAGTAGGTTTGAGTTAGTTTAAGACCCAAAATGACCTTCTCATGATTTAATATGCATAAAAATAGCTAAAAAACATATAATTACATCCCATAAACATGATCCAACAAGGTGAATACCATTTATAGGGATTAAAGTGGCATTGGTCTCTTATTTGGTCTTTAGGCCTAACCCTACCCAAGTAGGTTTGACTACATATTTTATCTTTTAGGCCTCCATGATTAGTTTAATAATTATGTGAGGTTTTTATAATGTTTTAATAAGTATTATACAACTTACCAAACCTTTTTTAAGGTCTCAATCAACTCCTGGTTTACTCTTCCTCTCCATTCCTCAAAACCTGTAGGCCTATGTACCTAGGGAAGTGCCCTCTATCTGAGACAAAATAGAGTGAACCTCCCTTGTTTGATTATGAAAAAAAATGTTAAATGTTATTTTCCTATTTTTATATATATTATTAACCAAAATTCAACCTCTAATCCCAATATTAGATCTTCCAAAAGCTTCAAACTCCTAGATAGACTTCTAGACAAAAGGACTATGTATGGTTTCATACTATGAGCTGTGAACTATATGTTTAGAGTCCCCTCTTTTATTATGTTCACTATAAAATGCATATGTATACTATAATATTAATTATATAGTTTCTCCAATCAATATTATAAAAATCTAACCCTTCAGTCACCCTTCATACTCTTGAATTCACAAGACTAAGTTTCCTTTATGTCTATGTTTTTTGCCTTTGAAGGAACACCTGTAGGATATATTTCATGAATCAATCTTTTAATAAGTGTTTTAAACATTTATATAATCCCTTATGTTCATCTAAAACTTTTTTTGACTTTGCATTTATGCTTATGCTAATTCTAGACCAAAACACTACCATCTTGTCAAAATGAGTGTTACCTTGACTATGTTCTTATTTTTTGGAGGGAATACTTATGGGTGTGTGTGTGTGAATTAGGCCTAAGAAAATGTTTATAGGTCCATTTATAATCTCAAAATATAATTTTACATTATTTTAACATCTTATATCATCTTTAAAATATACCAATTACCAAGGAACAACTCCCTCTAGCTCACTACCTATCTATTACAATTGATTATACTTGTTACTTAGAGAGGGGTCACATATAGGTGATCATGTAATTTTTATCTTGGGGAAGGTTCCAATAAAATTATCCTCATTACCTATTTAAGTTCCTATTGTGATTTTTACCCTTTCTAAACTCTTCAAGTCATGTCCTTTGTCTGACTAGTCAAGACTGCTTGGACAAAATCTTGACTGTGTTTCCTTTTTCAATAGTGACCTATAAGTGTATATTTCTCATTAGAATTGGTTATGAAGATTTAAAAACATATTTTAATCTTAAAATTCACCTATCATAGCTATACTTTTCATGTCAATTATTGAAGTGAGGTCCATCAACAAGGTATCTAGTCTACTTCATGATCATCTTCAAATAGGCTATAGGGCCACATTGTGAGGAAAATGAACCTATAGGTAGACATATGGGGCAGCATAAAATATATCATATATTATTAGTGAACTTTGAAATCATTAATGTTACCTTAATAATTTATATACACTTACATATGGGGCATAATCTAAATTTCAACTTTGGATTAAGCCTTGAAGGAGACAATATGGTTATAAGTGACTATGTTTTAGGCATTTGTATGGACTGGTCCACCCTTGGTAACTATAAACCATATTCAATGTTCCTCCTTAATTATTTACATGGAAATTATGTGTCTATTAGTGAAATTATACCATCAAACCCTACTATTATGCATTGAAACTCATTTCATTGATTTGGGAGATCAACTTGGCTCATATAGCTGTAGACAACACTAAGTTGTTTGAGTGTCTTGAAGAGAAACATCAGGGATTATGAAAACCAACCTCTCCAGCTCAATAACCTTACTTATTTTTCAATATGATATACCTATGTGTGATCTTGAAAAAAAATTAATTTGGATGCTCTATATATCAATGTAAAACTATATAAGAACACCTAAAAAAGGGCTTGGACCTTTGTTTTGACAATTTTGGGAATTTGTCCCAAAGTGTCACAACTTTGCTTGGAAGGTCTCTTTGAGGTTCCAATATCATAAAATATTATAAAAACTCTTCCAAATGGTGTTAAATCATGTTCAAACTTTCCAAAATATAAATGATGTTCAAATATGTTTTTCATGCTCCTTCAAGAAATGGTAGGTCGTATAATTATTGTAGATGACCATTTTGTGCATTTACTTGCTCTTTTGGCTCTTGAAGTGGATTTTAAATCTAGATTTGGAATTTAATATGAATAAAATAAATTTATGAGAAATAATACATCAATTAAATTCATTTTGGAACCATAACATAGAAGAAAACACCAACAATTGGAAGAAATGATTGAAACTCCACTCCTTCACTCTTCCTTACAAACTGAGTTATTTGAGCTATAAAATACTTTCCAAATGTAAAAAAAAATCATGGATAAAATGAGACAATGGATTTAAAATAATTTTTAACCAATATTAACAACTATATTGTATGGACCTACCCAAACAATAGCAAAACCTGTAGGGTGCATAGATTAGTAAGCAAAAAAACATAGTCAACTTCATGAGGATGGTTCATAAAACACAGACCATAATTCTATAAAATATTATTATAGAAATTAATCTCTCTAGGTTTACTTTCACCTCCAAAATTAATTTTATTTGAAACCTCCCTTGTTGGTTATACCAAGTGCAAACTTGAAGACTGGTTCTTTATGCCTAAAAGGGTAAAAAAGGAGTAGAATGGTTTTGGGCCAAAAATGGAACTTATAGATAACTTAAAACATGTAATTTAGCTTAAAATATATTTAGGGACATTATATGATCTTATCCCATGTGGCAGACTTCCCCATGGGTTGTACAAGTGCCAAACTCATCTTTTTCCCAAGGAAACTTCTCTTTCTTCTAAAGCACCTACCACTTCAAGTTAAAATAGTTGATTAAGACATGTGAGGACACATGGTATGTGACAAAATTTTTGAACCTTCACACTTCCCAAGGAATCTATACAACTAATTAAATTCCCCTATTTTGACTTTAAAATGACTAAAAGGACTAAAATGACTAAGGACCAAGGCTAGCATAACATTAAATGACATTAATTAACCTATAAAACACCTTTTTAAATATGTATTAGACAATAAAACACATAAAATTCTATTTTTTACCTATAGGGGTCCCAACTTGACCTAAAAGTCAAATTTGGTCAACAATTAGTTGGTTCACCTTTTGGTATGGTTGAGGTGGTCAAATCACTTAATATTTCCACTTTTTTAGGTTTAAATTGATCATCCAACCTCACTAGGTTATAATTATAATTGAGTTTCATGGTTGAGATAATCTCAACTACTAGGTGGAAATTCACATTTTCTCCAAAGTTAGGGGCATGTGCTCTCTCTCCCTCTCCCTCTCTCTCTCTCTCTATATATATATCATTGGATATATGCACTTTAAAGATTTATTTATATTTAACATGATCTTAATTTCAATTCCTTATAATGATACATCTTTCTAAAAATAACTTGATAATAGGTAATATGGTTACATAGACACAAAGGTGTACTCATAAACCTTGCTCTTTCAATTTCAATCTATTTAAATTACTTTCAACCTAGGTTATATGAAATAATTTTATACTGTAGCATGATCTTTTTTTTATGTCAGTCTCTACCAAATCACTCAAGTTGGGAACATGAAAATATAAGGTGTGCATACACACCCATGTATGCATTCCTTTCCTTTAAACTAGAAATTTTAGTACTAGATTAGAGGGAGGGAAATGTAGATGATATTTTATGATTATATAGCACCTCAGTATTATATACTTGGTGAACTCAAATCTTGGTCTTTCCTCTCAGTTATTCACCTTTTCCACTTCCACAAGTCTCTCATCTACTCTATCTTTATGCCTCTTGGCATATACCTCTTAGTCCATTTAGTCTTATGTTGATGACCAAAGTCTTATATATTACCTAGAATGCTTAAAATGTACTTATCTTCCATCTATACAATTTTTAAACATGTACCTACTCTCTTCCTCAAAAAATAACATCTATGTTAGACACTAATATCAATGTTACTATCATGTCCTAAAACAATTATCTAGTGCTTAAAGTCATCTAATTTTCAAATGAAACATATCCTAATGGTCAACCCAAGTGATTTAATATGAGTTATTACTCCAAAGGTATTGATATAAATATAGTGACAACCCTCATTCATTCCACACATAGAATTTAAATAAGAGAGCATTCAAAGATAATTCAATTAAACAAATCTTCCATATATATTCTTTTTGTATACTAGTCATAGGGATGACACATATATAGGTCTGAATTAATAAAGGAGTAGCCCAAGAGCATGATTTTCCAAGTTATGAACTAGGTCAATATTGTACTTGTCTTGCACATATGGTATGATTAACACACAAACCAATATGTAGGGGATAACTACATCAGTTTGAGGTGTTTTTCAAAGTATTGGTTATCTGGGTAGAATCCTTTGATAGTGGGGTCATTGGGGTAAGCTCGATACCATGTGATCACTAACCCATTTTTCCCTAAGGTCACTATTAAGGTGGAAAACTAGGGTTTTATCATTTTGAAAAAAGTGACAGTCCATGACCTAGATCTAAATACACCAAAGTAAAGATGAAGTAAAACCCAGAAGCATTTAGGTGGTTGAATCCTATTTAAGTGGATATTATCTATAGGACACTAGAATCGATCCTAGATAGTAGATTCAATATAACCATCCCAAGTTGACATTACTATCTAGAGAGCTAAACGCATCAGAATAAGAATCTAAAAACTATTCTATAATTTCCTTCTAGTCTAATTTTCACTTGTTCTAGATCTAGAACTACATTAACATTAAAACAAGCTAAATACATCACTTATTTTTCATTTCTATATCTAGCATAATTATTCTTTCCATATTTAGACTATTGCAACACAATAAATTTAGTGTATCATTATATCTAAGTTTAACATAATTGGCTTGCTATAGATCTGATTATCACCCTTATGCCATTTCATTTCTATATACCCCATTAACCTTAGATAAACCTAATATAGATATTTTAGGGTTAAATAGATGAAATGGAAGAGTAAATGTATTTTTTTTAGCCTAGAATATTTTAAATAAAACATGGAGGACATAAGGTCTATCAAATTGATATTTTTTTATTAGAATTAAAGAGGAATATATAGAAGCATTAGATATCATGGGTAGAGGAGATGTCTCCCAAATGTCATTTGAATATATCATTATTATATGTATAAAATACTCAAGGTATATGATGAAAATGACCCACAAAAATAAGGCACTACTATCATCATCATCCTAAATTACCAATGGAGTTTCACATTTAGCAGTTAGAAATCTGATGTATAATATGAATTAGGACATCATCAATCATATGGATACACAAATATATAGATTTAATGCATGAAGGAAATAAAAAGTGGATAAATATCTTTAAGTCTATCACCCTAATTTTTTGAGGAAGAAAAAGGGTTGTCAATGTCAAATTACTTAGGTAAAAATGTAAAATATAATAGAGAAGAGTCCAAATATAATTGAATTTCATGTAATCTGAGGATAAGGAAGTTAGGTCTTCTACATGGAACAATGTAAAACATGGTCACATAGACCATAAATTCCATGTGTACCACTAGATCCTCATTTTTTAATTATCAATTTACATATGTTCCTAATAAGTCATATAGACCAAATCATTAAAATCCAATTACACCCCAAAATAAAAATTAGCCAGAACAAAACCATAAATCTTAAATAAATTTACAAAATTTCAAAAATAAAAGTTGGACATAATGAAGCTTTCAATATTAATTCAATTGGTAGTAGTTCCAAAACTAATCTTGATAGCCACAATAATAAAACATGAAGTTGAGACAATACCTAAACCCATGGTAACAAGAATTGAGGGGAGATCCACCTTGTATAATCAAAAAACCCATGGTAACAAGAATTGAGGGGAGATCCACCTTGTATAATCAAAACAATAACCTATTTAAACCACCACAATATCCAACTTTAATTCTGAAAATCTAACACCAATAATCTCCTTCCCCACCACATCTACCTTCCCAACCTTCACCTAATCCAAATAATAAACTAGCTTAGCCAGTATGTAATAATAAAATGGTGGCATAACCCACATATAAAATGGATTTAATCTATGTTCAACTTTTATTAGGGAATATCATCCACATTACATCAAATTGTATAATAATGGAACCTTCTAAGGAGGCTCCAAAATCCAAAACTAAACCAACCCCATCACACAATAATGAACCAAATAATGATCCAAACCCATTAAACTTTATATTTATACCAACCAATACTCATTTTCTAAACACCTTACTAAATTAACGAAGGAACATGAGGCATAATTTTATTTTTAGGGTAACTTAAAAAATTTATGTTTGTATACCATTTTCCAAGCCATTAAAATTTTTCCCATCTACACAGAGGTTGTCTATGATATATATATATATATATATATATTTATATATATATAAACTAGTTCTAAATTATAAATATACTCAAACTATCCATGTTTTTATGCAGTTGGTTGATCTTATAGAAGATGTCACCCTTTTATGCGAAAAATGCTTTGACCCAAGAAGTCTAGTATTAAATGTTCATAAATCAATGATATTAATACAAAAAACTTTAATATATCTAAGAGTTGTTATTGATTTTATGATTGAGGAAAACATGTTATAACTTAAGCTACAAGATTTCTACCAAACCTCAACTATTATCCAAATGGAAGACAAATCTTTTGTTTATCTTGAATGGGGTGATTTAAGACCTTATCATATCTATTTATTCTTGGGAATACCCAACTAAATTTATGGTTTTTAAACCAAAGGCCAATACATGATGATGTCCCTTCATCCTAGGAATACATTAGCTAGCCACATCAAATTATTATATTAGGTAAATGTTTAGGAAAAGGGTTATCTCCAATGGGAATAATACTAAATAAGTAGTATAATACCCTCCTACCAAACCATCACTCTAAACATAACAATTTTTATTTTTTTTGGAAATATAAGAGATTTACCATTCCCCTATCTAACATATCCTTACCATTAAGAAAATCTTAACATTAAAGGAAAATATGAACACACAATAATTTCAAAAAATATATTAAATGTATATGATCAAATCCAAATTATATATAATGTTGTTCCATACATTTATTTCCTTTTAAAACATATCTTTGCATATGAATCAAAAGATCCCACTAGTTACAATTTTAAGTTTTAAATTTTTTACCACACAAGTGTAAAATACCTAACTATTTATGTTGTATTGAGTCCATGGCCTAAATATCTAAAGTAATTGAGAAATCACCAGGCCAATCACTCAATATAAGTAATCAAATAACACTTAAATAAAAAGATTAATTAGTTTTAATACTCCAAAGGAAAAAAATTACTTTTAATTGTAATATCATGATATTAAAGGTATACACCTATATTTATACACCAATAATATTTATATTAAATATGAATGAAATCTCATCTACCAATATCAATGGTTAATGAATCTTACTATCCCATAAATTGTTAAAAAAATAAAAAATAATACTTAATCCATGATTCATCTACCTCATATCTAACAACCAATGGGTTTCTCCACTCTTCAATGTACCTTAAAAATCTATAAAATGGTGTATATATGTGGATTATAGATAATTTAAAAATACTCTAGGAAATATCACTTTCCTTTAACCTTCATCAAATAAGTCCTAGATACCCTTTCTACAATGAATTATTTTCCCTTATTTTATGGTTTTAGTCAATACAATCATATCATAATTTCACTAATAAACCAAGACAAAATTACATTAACATGTCCTTGGGGATAATATGCATATTGTGTCATTACCTTCATGCTATGTAATGCTCTAGCTACATTTCATAGGGTTGTTTTGAGCATATTTTCTAATCTTTCTCATGACTACATAAAATTTAACATGGATTACGTTTCATTCTTTGTATATTTATTTGAAGAAACCATCAAAGATATGAAAAACTTTACTTAGCATTTCCAAGATAAAATCCTCTCATTGAGTCATGATAAATGTTATATGATAATGATAAAAGGCATTGTACTAAGACATCATATCTTAAATAATTGAATAAAATTGTATCTAATTAATATAAAAGTTATTAAAAAATTTCCCATACCACAAAAATAAACATATTTTGAAGTTTTCTTGGGTATTATATTTACTATATATATTTAATTAAATATTTAAATAAAATTATAAATCATTTATTTAATTTATTAACTATAGATATTGGTTTTAATTAGACTAATGAATTCCAAGACTAATTTTAGGCTCTTAAAGATATTCTAGTATCAACACTATAGACACCAAAATAATGCACACCATAATTCCAAATGTTAAAGTAGCCCTTTATCACTTTGGGGCCTTCTTGGGACCAATCTAACCCTCCAAACCCTAACTAAGCTCACCTATAGTCAGTTTAACTTAATTTTCTTAACCTTGCCTTTTATCCCTTTTTACCCCTTAACACTCAATTGCTAATGGTTAGTGTAACCATCAATGGTCACCCTGACCATCGATGGTTAGGGTCCACCTCCCTAACCAAAAGTATGAAAACCATTCACTATGATTTCCTAATTATAGCTTGTCTAAATCCTATTGCAAGTCTTTGCATGGACAATTTATAATTAGACAACCTAGTTGAACCTTGAATTTCACCTCTTTATTGTGCCTATAAGAAGAGAGGAACTAGGAGGTGAAATCCATCTACAAATATCTAAGAACATCTATGAATCTGCAATTATCATCAAGATCTTGTGTATCTAATAGTTTCTTTCTTATAGGTCAATTGCCATCAGTAATCCAACAATTCAACAAATCATATCAAAGAATCAATTTGCCACCACCTCTCTATCAAGCTTTGGGACCTTTACTCTACCAGAATCAAGCTATATTATACCAATAGATCAACTACCTCAACTATCCACCCAATCAACCTCTATTAATACAAGTACTTATTTTTGATTATTCATATACTTTATTTCCATTTTGAAATCAACCCAAACCTTATCCACCTCTTAGAATCCATCTTTTAGATCTCATTAATTAAAAATTTACCAACCTAGATCCTCACACAGTAACCACCAATGGTTGACTCAACCTTTGATGGTCTATTTAATCATTGATGGTCACTTTAATTGCTAATAGTCACCTTAACCACTGACGGTCATTTTAATCATCGACATTCATTATGGTACATATAGTCACCTATATGTACCTAACCAAACCTAATTTTATATGTTCCTACCTATTCACAAACCCCCTTCTAATTTTTTGAAGCATACCCCAACCCTCTAGCACTAGTATTGATTAGTTTATCACTAATTTAATCATTTATAGCATATTTCTTAGCAAGAACTTTGTATTCAGTTTTAGTACCCTTTGATTCATTGATGTAAGTACCTTTATTTCTTATTTATAAACTTAATTTTTTAAAATGTGTGTATTGATATCCCTTAAGGAAGCTCTTTCTTCTAAGATGTAGTTATCCCTAACCAATCCACCCAACTATCTATCTAATGAAGAAGTTTGTTTTAGTTCTTTCTTATCCATAGGTCATCCTCCCAAGCCAAAGAGGAGCTCTTCAAAATATTCTAATTTCAACATGTACACTGTACATCAAGTTTTTTAGCCATACCCATACTTAGTTTCTTCTTTCTTCTTCCTAATAATAAGCAATAAATTCATTGAAACATTCTAGAATGCCCAGAGGGACCCTTGTGTTTTTACTTGGGTTGTTTTTTGCTAGCATTCTCTACCTATTACTTACTCATTAACAAAAACAAAGTTTCTTTTGGGCTTAAAACCAAGTGTATACATTGACTCCTTGAAAGTTTAATTCACATAGATTAACTTAAAAGAAAAGTAATCTATTGTAGCTTCTTTCCTTATTTCACACACCTAAACCAAATCACTTTCATAAATTAAACATCAAATATACTTGAGATAATGCCTGACTAGGATTTCATCACCTAGTGATAAACTTACCCTTTCTCTATGATACTACTTAGAGGTCATTACCAAGGGGTGGACCAACTCAACTCTCTGGTTGAGTATAATCTCTAGATATCAATATATTTTAGCTAAGCATCTGATACCCTTATCGATGTGGTGAGTGAAGTGAGGGGGTAGACCCCAATACCAGGCCATGTATTTATTCTAATATACATCTATTTTAAGCACCTAAACAAAACCTAAAACTAACATTAGAATTCATCTGTAGTACCTAATCTATAAACCAATTTCAGTCACATAACTTATTAAAGCATAAGCCAAAAATAAGGTTAATTAAAATTCTAGGGCTTAAAGTGTGATTGGATTTATTTGATAATTTTATTATCTATTCTTTGTTTGAGTGGTGAGGTATTTATGATTTCTATCTCCCCTATCTCACATGGTTCTCACTCACCAGTAGTGAAGAGACCTTGTAGATCAAAACCTTTCACCAAGCCAACCTACCTCTTCTACCTCTTCATCTATGGACTAGGCCTTTGAACCTATAGACTCTCCTCACCCCTTAGGAAGTCCTACCTTCCCTCAGGAGGTCCCTCAAGGAGATGTAGATTTTGTTACTTTCCTAGACAATAATCTTGTAGCCTTCCAAAATTTCCTTACAAACACATCTTACCATATTCTAGCTCTAGCCCCATCTGTAGATATAACTTATGGCATGCCCCCACCTCATGTGGAGTACCTCTATTTCCATAGTTACTAAACATATGTTGACTACCCAAGCTTTCTCATCAACCAACAACCCCTTTGAGAATACCATTAAAAACTAACCAACTTAAACCACCACTACCCTTATACCTTTTACTCCTAAAAACCACTCCTCCATAATAGGAGTACCCACCTATAGCATTTATAGCCTTCCTTTATCGACCTTTAACCCATCAACCACCACTCCACTTTAAATCCTTGTGGTGTCCATACCCTCTACCTTACCATCGATCAGTAAAAGAGTCACCACCCTTCCATTAGTCACCAATCCAACTACCACTCATATCTAATAATCATCTCTTGGACCAACCTTTAGCTAAATCCTTAATCTATAGAGGCATGTACCCACTACCCAACTACCTACCTCCACCTATCCTTATGCATCTTCCACCCAACCATTTATTTCTACTTACTCATATGTGGCAACTTCCCAACCTTCTACCTACTATCTATATGTCTCTCAACCACCATAATAATATGCATATTATAACCCTTTAGGTACACAACCCCATGTTGACCTAATGAAGATGATTATGAATAAGATGAGCACCTTAGAGTCATATATTTTAGGTGTTCACAACATTTTGTCATTTGACCAAATTTATAATGATCCTATCCATCCATCTATACCTATTAATCCATATCCTCCCCAATGGGAACTTCCCAAATTCTCTAAATTTCAAAGTAAGTAGGTTCCCTAATAACACCTTAAGATATTTAGGCATGCTTACTATCTCATCACTTATGATGATGCCCTTCTCCTTTACACCTTCCCCATGTCTCTAGACAGTCCAATCCTAGATTGGTATAGTGCCTTACTCAAACATTCCATCTTCTCCTTCACCCAACTAGCCCAAACCTTCTTAGATCATTTTTTATCAATATATCCAAGAAAGTGCCCATCACCAACCTCTATTCTATCTAATAGTTTTAGGATGAATCCATTACCAATTTTTTGGCTCATTAGAGGAGCCTTATCAACTAGCTATCCTTCTCCCTACCTCAACATAAACTCACAGAGCTCTTTTCTCATGCATGTGCCAAGCATATCTCCTCTACATTGCATTTATAAATATTAAAAAGCTTTTACCATGGCATGTAATTTGGATAACTGAGCCATTGAAAAAGGAAAGCTTAATCTCAAAAATAATAACTCAACTTATAAAACCAATGAGGCTTCTTCCTTAAAGTCAAGTAACCAACCTAATACTAACACCAATACAAGGGAACCATGAATATGTTTATCCTCAAATCTGCTCCTCCACCTTTTGTCAACCAATTAAATTCCTCTAGTTCCTCAAAACAAAACTTAAGGAACCAAACCTGAAACAACTAGAGGCAATTCACTCCACTTGAAGAGTCTTATGTTTCCATTTTGGAGAAGTTATTGAAATACAATATCATTCAAATTCCTCCTATTAATACACCAAAACAATTTTGACTCCTCTCTTCCCACACATATTTGTTACAATGAGAATGATATATGTGCCTTACATCGAGTGATAGGACATGATGTTAGTAGGTGCAACAATTTTAAGAGCCTTGTCCAATCTCTCATTAACAAGGGGGAGCTCATATTGGATAACCATAATGCACCATCAAACCAAGCCATTGATATATTTAGGCAATCATTCTTGAACCATGCTCCTACCAAGAATCAGAGCAACAATATCGAATGCTCTCATGATACCCATACAGTTAACATGTTCCTTTAGGAAATCCTTATTGAACCTCCTATTATCTAATATTTTGATCCTCCACCTTCCCCATTTATTGAGGTAGTGGAGTCACTAGCCACCCTTTTCATTAATACACTAGAAAAACCAGCCATCACCACCTCACCTTTACCTTTAATTAATGATCAAACTAATTTATCTTTAGATATCATTCCCAATGATAAAAAACCCATATCTACTCCTCTCATAGAAGAACCATCTATTTCAACTATGCATCCTTTGTTGAAGAAGAGGACAATGTTACCATCCTTGATTCTCTACCTAGAGGTCTATCTTGTAGGTCTACTCTTTAGGGAACCAAACCAACCTATAAACCCTTCTTAAGGCTAGTTTATAAATTAGTATTTATCTCCAACCCTAACATAGATCAAGCCACCTTCTAGAAGAAATTATGTCTCCCTTACATTACCCGATTGGAGCTTCCAATCCTATCTCAATCTAACCAAACTGCCACTTCCATTAATCAACCCCTTACCATATATACCCAAATATTCAAACCCTATAGCCAACGACCTACACCAAACCAACCAACCCCCAACCACTTAAAACAATCAAGACCCAAGTAGAAAAGACTTCTCCTATCATCCTAACTAGGTCTACCAAGAATCTTGGTATCCTCCCTACATCGATACTTAGTCATCCATCTATGAAAGTAGACCTAACCCCTTCAGTCCCACCAACCAAACACCAGACCAAAGAAACTAAAGAGGTGAAGATAAATAAGGTCTCAAAGGCCCAAATTTTTCCTCCCTCAACTTTTCCCTCCATTCTAGGGCCTCATCCCTCTACCTTGAATTGAAAGTTAATTACCTCTACCAAAATCTTATCACCTCTTTTGGTTATGCCTTCATAGTTGCTCTCTGATGTACCTCTTTTCATTATGCAAAAATACCTAAGATATATACCTTGTGATCTCATACCTCTAGCTCATCCACCTCATTTCCTAAATCAAAGCCATCAACCAAGAGTATCACCTTACCCAAACCACCTAATACCAAACCTATCTCCAAGCAACCTTCTACCCCAACCACCAAAGTCAAAATAGCTACACCTATACCACCTTCAACTAAGTCCTAATCAACCATACTCTATAGGTTATTTCATATTTATTATTTAGCCTTACTTCCCATTAGACCCTTTGACCCTCTAGCTTCAAAGCCCACTTGGTACAATGATCACTAAGTTTGTGCTTATCATAAGACACCAAGCCATGCCATAGAGAATTTTAAGGCTCTCCAAACCATTATCCAATAACTTTATGATGAGGATGATATATCAATAGAAAAAAAATTTATTATCCCCATACCAATCCAACCACCTGCCATACCTACCCAACACTCACCTACTCCTTCACTCTCACCTTGGAGTGAAGAGGAATCTGACCAATCCTCCATTTATCCTTCTATCCATAATATCAACATGGTCATAAGAGCATAATAAAAGGATAAGGGGAAGGCCAAGGTATCCATTCATTAGACATACCACTCCTCAAACTCCCAACCATCTCCATCCTTAACCAAACCCAAGGTATCTATCTTAGGTGCCTCCCAATCTAACCCTTCAGAATCCATTAAGAGAGTTATCCTCAAATAAATTCATCATACCCTAATAAATATGAGTTAATATGAGTTAATCTCTACCTCTCCCATCATCACCAAGTGCTAATAGAGGCTTTATAATCCATTAAGGTCCAAATTGAGGATCCCTAACCTCTAACCACATTTATTGGTTTTCTTCATATTTCTAACCTTGTTACCTTCAAGGATTTAAAAATACCCTCCATCCATCCTAAGGACCCAAATCCCACTCTATTTATCACTACCTACATCAACTAAACATGCATCAAATGATTCATGATTGATGGGGGAGCTAGCATAAACATAATCTTCTTTAATACCTATAACCAACTCAGCTTGCCAAATAATATTATGTCTGAATCCTCAGTCATCCTTCAATCCTTCAATGATACCATGGTTATTACCTTTGAAACTATCATCCTTCATATCCATGGAGGACCCCACACACTCCTTGAACTATTCTATGTTGTAGAAGGTGAATTCCAATAAAACATATTATCGGTAAGACATTGGAATTGCTCCATGGGTTGTTTTCCCTCTACCCTCCACCATTGCATCAAGTTTGAGCATGAAGGCTATGTCATCACCATATAAGCTATCCAAAGTCCTTTATCAACATGAAAAATGACCTACCACCCCAATGATATCCTCATAGCCCCATCTAACAAACCCTTAGCAATTCAAACCCAACTTTTAACTACCAAAGTGGATATCATACCTCCTTCTATCGAAAAAGCATCAACTAGCTCCTCTATACCCTTACACCGAATCCCCACCATAGACCCTTTGGAATCCATGTTCCACCAAGTTTCATTTAGGGAACATCAAATTTTACAACTTGATGCTTTCCTTAATCCTCATGAGTACAAAAAACTTACCAACTATCTACAATGTCATAAGTGTCATTACCTTTGGACTTCCAAACAATTAGACCTATTTTGATTATGGGTTACTTGAAAAATCCCTCAATGTTTCTACCACCTTTATTTCACCCTAACCATTCACTGTTGGTTTCTCCTACCTTGATAAACTAAGTTTTTCCAAGACATACCTTCATCAGTGTGCTTGGAAAGGTTTTGGTTTGGGATAATATGAGCATAGCCCACACAAATTGATCACCATAAAAACCAAGAAGCCATAGGAGAAGCATAGTCTTGGTTTCATCTTGCCTAATAAGAAGAAAATTAAGCAACTTAAAACACCTACCACCACCATTGTTGAGTAAGATACCCCTTTCTCACTAACCTTACCTCCACTTACATGTGAGGATGATGACATCATCCCAACTAACCCTTTTTTCTATCAACATGATCAACCTTAAACCCTTGACTTATCAAAAGGAGGGGGCAAATGTAACTATCCTTTTGACTCATCCTAAGATGATAGGAGAATATTTTCCTACCATTGACACTATGGAATCTTAGGATGATGATTCTATTCTCACTTACCTTGGTGCCCTAGATTCTTCGATCCACAAATCTCTTCCTCTTGAGACCTCAACCATGTTGAATGAATATACTATAGATATCAAATTGGGTACTTCAGATAACCCCTACATTATCAAAATTGGCCATCACTAAATGTTAAGGAACTTCAATATTTCCCTTCTTTCCTCCAAGACCACAACATAGCATTTACTTAGTATTATAGTGATATTCTTAGGATCAACACCACCATTTCTACCCATAACATAGTCACCCACCATGACACCAAACCTATCAAGAAAAATATTTGACTCATGCATCCTTACATAGTCCTTCTCATCAAAGAAAAGCTCTAATGTCTCCTATCTATCAACTTCATTCAACCTATTGGTTACCCATAATGGGTCTCAAATGTCATACCTATAACTAAATCCATAGGGGGACTATGCATTTGTGTGGAATTTCATGACCTCAAACTCACCTATCCCAAAGATAACCTATCTCTACCTAGCATCTACTAGATTATTGATCTTACAATTGGACATGAGATGTTATCTCTCATAGATGGATTCTTGGGTTATAATCAGATCTTAATCACCCCAAAATATCAGCACAAAACTACCTTTACCACCCATTAAGGAACCTTTTACTATAGATTCATGCCTTTTATGTTAATTAATGCTAGTGTAACCTACCAACATGCCATGACTTACATATTTCATGACCTAATCCACAAGATCATAGAAGATTATGTGGATGACCTTCTCAAAAAATCCAAACTCTAAGAGGATTACTTAGACATTATTAAGATCATATTCAAGTGATTTATCCACTATCATGTCCATCTTAACCCCAAGAAGTTCATTTTTAGGGTTTTTTTAGGAAAGCTTCTTGGATTTATTATCTATCTTCATGAAATTGAATTTGATCCCACCAAAATCAAAGCCATCCTAGACATGATTCCTCCCACCAACCTTAATCAACTATAAATCTTACAAAGGAAGCTTCAGTCCATTCATCATTTCATTTCTAATCTTTTGGATTAGTGCTAACCCTTTCACCACTTTATGAAGAAATATGTCTCTTTCAAATGGAATAGTGATTGTGAAAAAGCCTTTGATTCACTCAAGGAGTACCTTTTGTCACCACATATATGTACCCCTCCTAAAGATGACTACCCTTTCCACCTATGTGTCTCTACCATTGACCATTCCCTAGGGGTAATGTTGGCTCACCAAGATGAACAACATAGAGAGAAAGCCATATACTACATTAGTCACACTCTATTAGAATATGAGACTCAGTATACCCATACCAAGAAAATTTGTTTATCTTTATTCTTTTTGGCCACCAAACTTTTCCACTACCTTCTTAACCACAAAACCTATGTCATAACAAACACTAACCCACTCAAGTACATGCACTCCAAACCATATCAAAACTAGTGTATGGCTAAGTGGATCATGATCTTAGAAGCATTTGACCTTGAGTTACTCTTAAAAAAGTTAATTAAGGGGCAAGTACTTGCTAACTAATTGGTTAAGGAACCATTAGCTGACAACCAACCTCCTCCTCTTGAGTTCCTTGATGAGTCCATCATGACCCTTTCTTATGTGGATTTCACATATTAGGTCACCATATTATTCAATGGATCAAAATTTTAATGTGGTGGGGGAGTGGGTATCATATTTATCCCCTTTGATGGTGAACCTCTCCATTTTTTCTTCAATTTTGACTTTGAATTTACCAACAACATGACTGAGTATGAAGCCCTAGTGATAGGCCTTCAAAATGCGTTAGCCCTTAGAGTCAAACTAATAAATGTATTTGGTGACTCAAAACTTATGGTCAATCAAATAAATGGATATTACCAGTGTAAGAATTATGTTTTACAATAGTATAAATAACTAGTTGATGAACTCCTAGCATCATTTGAACATTACCATATCCAATCAACCCCATGATCTACCAATAATTTGTTGACACCATGGCTTCCCTTGATTGGTAGATATAATTTGTACCATTGAACTCTAATATATTTATCATTATCTATAGACTTACCCAACTATCCTATATAAAACTAGATTCTCCAACCATTTTCAATGTCAATGAAACCCAACCTAACTTTTTGTATTAGCAAACCTTCAACTACCTAAACCTTAGAATTATTACCTCTAGCCTTAATAACAATTATCAAAGAGAGTTTATTAAAAGTACCTCAAGATATAAAAATATGGAAAGGATTCTTTATAACTGTGGCTTTGATGGCCTCCTATTCCATTGCTTATGTAATCATGAATCTTCCTACACTATCAAATAAATTCATGATGGTATCTATGGGGGCCACTTTAGTGGCCTCACCATAGCTAAGTGCTTCCTTTGTATTGGATATTACTAGAATACCCTTAACCAAGACTATTGTGATTTTGTGAAAAAGTGTGTCAAATGTCAATAACATGCCAATTTGCATCATGTACCTATCCATATCCTTCAATTTTCTACTAATTTCTTCCCTTTTTCACAATGGTGTCTAGATCTCATTATGGAAATTAATCCCCATTACTCATAGTGACACCATTCCATCATCACTATAACTGAGTATTTTACCAAGTGGGTAGATGTTATTCCTCTAGTCTCAACTAAAGTGAAAAATATTATCGACTTTATCAACCATCATATCATCTACTGCTTCAATTTTATTCATAAAATTATCACTAATAATGGCAATTCCTTTAAGAATAAGCAATTCTAAGGTCTATGTGATGCATTTGACATCAATTTATGCTTCTCCTTGCCCTATCTCCCTTAAGCTAATAGATAGGTAGAAGCCTCTAACAAAAATCTTAATATTATGCCAACTAAAATGGTCAATGAATTAGGTTAATATTGATATTTACACATCCCCTTCACCTTGTGGGAATATCACACCAACATTAGAACCCCTATGGATTATACCCTATTTTCTCTTGTATTTTAGGTAGAGGCTATCTTGCCTCTCAAAGTCCAAATCCCTTATCTTCATATATCTTTGCAAGAGTTTCTTTTGGAGGATGATTACCATCAATACCATTTATCCTAATTGGTGCTACTCGATGAGCATCATCTATTATCCCTTACCCATCTTCATGTCTATCAATATCATATCAAACGTGTTTATAACAAACACCTTAAATTGTGAGAGTTTAACATCGAAGACCTCATCCTAAAGGAAAATCAACATGTCACTAATATAGATAAATACACATGGGGAAAGTTTGATTTTTATTGTCTTGGACCTTATATCATAACCCATAAGTATGGATTAGGAGATTATTGATTATCTTCTCTTAAAGGCCACCCAAATACTAAGCCCCTCAATGCTTCACAGTTATGTCTATTCTTTTGTTAGGAAGGATCAAGTTAAGCTTTTGTTTAACTTAATACCATCCCTTGTTATCCACCCATATCTATCTCCCTCTTTTAGGGGATATCAATTAATAATGAATCATGTGATTATTTGTCACTGGTATATCCTAATATTGAATAATGGGTATCATGACTTTATTCATGGCATGGTTCTCATGGTACTTTCCACACCTTCACATAATATATTCCCATGATTTTTGGCCCCTAAAACTCTTCAAACCTAATCAATATTATTGTGATTTTAGTTTTTACACCATGAAGGTGAACCATTAAGAAAACACAATCAAGTCTATGTCAAGAAAACATCAAAGAAAAAAAAATTATCACTAGCAATCATGGATTGTTCCCAGCATTCATAGACTATTTCCTTGAATTCTAACTATTGAAAAGCTCTTTAAAATTGCAAAAACATAAGGTGGAATTCTCCCTTGAAGGACAAACATAAAAATCATTGTAACAAATCACATAAACTTATACAAATCCCTTGAAGGATGGCTAAGTAAGCTTTTGTCAAAAACATAGCAATTTCTTGGAAGCTTCCCACATCATTCAGCTTCCCACATACAATAATTAGAAAAAGACCCATTATAAAAATAAAAACAAAAGAAAAATAACCTTGAAATCCATAATCATCTCTTGAGCAACACAATAAGGTAGAATTCATAATCGGCCTCCAAAATTAGACTTATCACATCGATTAGTCTACATAGCTTGGCATAGTCTTATTTATATTGACTCTTTAGACACTTATAGAAGAGGCATGATAGTCTCAAAAGAAGGTTCCATTTTCACCCATTCCCCCAATATTTAAGGGATTATTGAGCTTACTTGACATTATGTGGTAAAGACACCTCTTTAGCCAATTGATGAATGTTAATGTAAAGCATTCAAAGGTCTTATGTTGATTAAGTCAATCCAACTTCAATTTTTGTTTTAGTCCTTGCCAATGAAGAAACATCCTGCCCTCTTCTTACCCTATCATGACTAGTTGACATTTTCTCTATGGCATTCACCTCTAGATTATATTCTCTATTCTCCCATCTAGTGTTGTTAATTAAACTATCTCATGCATTTTATCATAAACATTAACAATAAATAACCATAAGCATACCCATAACCACCTGGATTACCATGGCATACATGATAATCACATTTGTAATCAATACAATTAATGTGAACATGTCTAAACATAATAAAATCTAAAACATTAGCATGTCATAATCATAACCATAACCATGACCAATGCCATAAAGTAATAACATCCATTATCATTCAAATAATTAACCTTTTTTCCACCACATGTCTAAGTTCTACTAATGTAGTATATACACATTAAGATTTAACATGTCATAAACATAACCATATATCCAAACCATTTCAGCCCAACTAATATGTTTTTTATGACACTTTGTGCCTGGTCCCTTGACTGTAGAGACAACATTGCCATGTTGACTACCTTTTAAATTTGTGTTAGCTTACACTTACCTGACCTACTTGTGTCTTTCAAGATCACTTCCTACCTCAGATACCCATGACACTTGACCTATTTATGTTTTTCATGGGAGCACTTCTTACCTTGGATACCCACCAAAAATACTGACCCTATCTATGAGTTAACAAGTATACCTAGTCACCTCACCTACATGTAATCATGTAGTACACTGGTCACTTATCCATTAACATTGACCTTTTATTGTTTTAAACTATGGAAACTTTTTCTTTATATGATCTTGATTATCATACCTATTATCACACTTCATGTGCATGTTTGTGCCCTCATGCCCAACCTATCATATACCTTCATCCTCACCCTCAAATACCTTGTCAAACCCATACTTGATTTGGTTTTTACCTCATCACCTCCTGGTTTGAGGGGGAAACACCTCCTCCCATACTTGGGGTAACCAAACCTCTAATCAATATCAAATTTTATTTTACAACTGGTTGATTCCAAGCCACATAACAAAAATGGGGAAAAATATAGACACCAAAAATATGCACATCATAATTCTGAATGTTAAAGTAGCACTTGATCACCTTGGGGCCCTCTCGAGACCATCTAACCTTCTAAAACCTAACCAAGCTCACCCATAGTCAGTTTAACGTAAATGGCTTAATTTTGCCTTTTAGCCTTTTTACCCCTTGATACTAGACCATCAATAGTCAAGGTAACCATTGATAGTCATCCTAATCATGGATGGTCAGGGTCCACCTTCTTAACCAAAATCATGCAAACCATCCCCTTTGCTTCCCTAATTATAGCTTGTGAGTCTTTTCATGGACAATTTATAATTAGATAGCACAATTAAACCTTGAATTCCACCTCTTTCTTATGCTTATAATAAGAGAGGAGATAAGAGGTGAAATCCATCTACAAATATATGAGAATATCTATGAATATGCAATTATCATCAAGAGCTTGTATATCCAAGAGTTTATTTCTTATAGGTCAATCACCATCAACAATCTAGTAATTCAAAAAATCATATCAAAAGTCAATTTGCCACTACCTCTCCATCAAGCCTTCAGTTACCATTACTCTACCATAATCAAGATAAATTATACCAATAGATCAAATACCTCAACTATCCACCTAATCAACCTTTGGTAAGACAAGTACTTGTTTCTAAGTATTCATCCACTTCATTTCACAATTAACCCAGACCTTATCCACCTCTTGGAATCCATCTTATGGATCTTGTCAATTATCAATTTACCAATCCATATCCTCACATAGTAACCAATGATGGTTGACTCAATCATTGATGGTCTTTTCAACTTTTGATGGTCACCTTAACCACCAATGGTCACCTTAACTACTGATAGTCACCCCAACCATAGATGGCCACTATGGTACCAAAAACTAATAAGTTGTTTTCACCTACCTAAACCCAACCAAACCTAATTTTTTATGTTCCTACCTATTCATATACCTCCTTCTAATTTTCTAAAACATACCCCAATCCTTTAACACTAGTATTGACTATTTTATCACTAATTTAATAATTTATAGCATATTTATTAGCAAGCACTCTTGTATTCAATTTTAGTACCCTTTGATTCATTGATGTAAATACCTTTCCTTCTTGTTTATAAAATTAATTATTTAAAATGTGTGGACTGATAGCCCCTAAGGAAGCTCTCACTTTTTATATCTAGCTATCACTAGGAAATCCACCTAACTATCTATTTAATGAACAAGTTTGCTTTAGTTATTTATTATCTATAGGTCATCCAACCAAGCCAAAGAGGATCTCTTAAAAATATTTTGATTTCAATGTGTACACTATAAATCATTTTTTTTATCCATAACCATACTTATTTTCTTCTTCCCTCTTCCCAATAATAAGCAGGAAATTCATTGAAACAAGCACATGTGCTAAGAGGACCAAATTAGAAGCTGACTTTTCATATTCATAAATATGCATATGATATAATAATTATGGTTATACCTAGATAAAAGTATGATATTTTAAACTATGTTATCTAATTAATTAGTAATAATCTCTCAGGTCTAGAGCTCATCTACACAATAATCAAAAATAATTTCTTGTTTTAATATATGCTATCAATAAATTTTGTCATTATATCACTAGATATATTGTTTTCATACATATGGATCATCAAATAACTAAATATTTGATAAATATACCAATAATAAATTCTTGAACTATATATGGTTATTAATACTTCAAGAATTTGATATTACCATTCTAGATAAAACTTATAAAGGATACTATAGCTGAAAACTTCCTCTCTCACCTAACATATAATTATATTTTTTTTAGACTAATGATGCTTTTCCAAATGAACATTTGTTTGTTGTTTTAATAATAAAACATTATTTTTATTATAATTCTAATTATTCGGCTTTAGGTAGACTTCCACAACATTTTTCATCCAAGGGAATATGCAACATGATTTCCCATAGTAATCAATTTTCATGAATTTCAGGCTATTTATTTTACATAGGTTTTGACTTAGTCATGAATTGATGTGTGAATGAAGATGGTGAATTTTAAATCCTTCATGATTTACATGATGATCCATATTGGGGGTATTTTGAAAAAATAAGACTATCATTAAGATTATCTGTAATAGGATATCACTATCTAGCTTTTCATAAAAATACTATGGAATACATCAAACAATGCGATAGATGTCAAAATATGGGGAAATCTAAACAAATATATAAAATTCATGTACAACCCCAAATTATTTTATAACCTATTAAATAATTGAATTTAGACATTGTTTGGATTATTTAGCCTCGTTCTAGTAAGAAATAATACATATTAGTTTGCACATACTATCTTATCAAAGGGATCAAAATGTTTTTTAATTTTTTTATGAGAATATTTTCACATGTTATGGAGTTCCATAATACAATTTCACTGATTAAGAAGTAAATTTCATATCATATTTGATAGTATCACTTGTTTGTGAATGTGAAATACATAGAATATGTCAACTATATATCATCTACATTCAAAGGTTCAAGTAGAGGTCACAAATATGGAATTATAGAATATATTGACCAATATAATATCCTTACATGACCATGATTGGCCTAGTTGTCTTTTGAATGAATTATGGGCATACATAACCACATGGAATACCACTATAGGGTTCACACCTTATGAATTTATCTGTGGAAAATAAGATGTTCTCCCTATAAAATTTGAGATGAAAATTATGATGACTACATTAGATCTTGACATATCTCTCTCTAAATATCAAAAACAATACACCACTTAGTTTATTTCATTGGAAGATATTATTAATGAATATATATTATTCATGAATATATTCATCATATAAAGGTTTTTCAAATTCAAAAATTTGCATGGCATGACAAGTTCATCAAGACACATGTTTTAAGTTGGAGGTTGGTAAATAATTTTTTATCTAAAATATAATGATCATAAAGGTAAGTGAATAAGGGTAGATCAGTCCATATGATGTTGAGAAAGTATTTATTAATGGATTAGGCAAGTTTTGTACTATACATTTAGTAATATTTATGTTATTGGTCAATAAACATCACTTGAAATTATACAAGAAACCTCAAAAAATGAAATGTTCATCTATACCCTTTAATTAGGAGTTAAATTAGAGGTCATTAATGCCATAGTATATCCTCTATGTAAATTATCCTGATGTTATCATATAAAATTGTAATTAAAAACTTAATAATGAAAAACCTTAGGCGTTGTTGGTAGTATTTGGGTAAAAAACTAGAATACTAGCTTACCAAACTTTTAATTAAATATCATCCTAAGTGGAAAATCAACTTAATGAATACTTATAAATTAAAAGATAATTATAAAAAAGGAAATTTGAATCACCTTATAATATTAAGAGTCTTGTAGCCATGTTCACAAGACCTAAATGTGTCATTTCCCTTCTTAAACATATGTTACAGGTTTAGTTGAGGTGCCATAGGTAAATTTACAATGTTATAGGTTTAGTAACACATATATCAACATGTGTATTTTCAATAGACTAAATCCATTTTTATAATATTAAATACCTAGATCCTAACCTACCCTACTTCATATTCCCTAAATATTTTTTTGGATTGTATATTTAGGTTTTAACTCATATTGGTGGTTAGTTAATTATTTGGATTAATGGTAGAAGGTCTCTATTTGGATCCACAAACACTAAAACATAATTTATTTTTGTTCTAACAATTGTGCACATGAAAATAAAAATTCAAAATTGTGTACTCTATTTACCAAGGCCTATCCAAGACAACTGATGTAATGGATAGATGGATGAGTAAATCTATGGGTTGAGTTGATTGATTTATGGAATGGGGTTTTTTTATTGTAAGTGGTAGATTATTCTGATTATGTTAAAATATTTATTCCACATTAATTTTATTCATTTATTTAGTCTAATTTTAAATATATGTAACTCTGATGTCCCTTTGTATCAATGATGACAAGGAGAAGATGTTCCTAATCAATGCTAGGAATAACAAAGTTGGTGTAGTTTGGTTGGATGACTCAAGGGATTTGATTAACCATATAAAGTTATATATTTGAGTTCAATGTCATACATAAATTGTTTTATAATATTAATATGATATACTCGAGGATAAAATAAAAGGGGAGGTGCGTAGCTAAGTTTGGATAACATTATATTGAGAACATTGATTTTTGGATAAAATGACTATGGGAGGATCAGGGATCCATTATTGCTCATAAAGAGAGTTTAAAAAGTTAAAAATTAGATGTGTTATGGGGTATGTAGGAGAATAATTCTAATCTAAGTTTTTCACTAATGTTACTATGTAAATTACTTCCAAGAATGGGGGATTTAACACTAGGGAAAGGATCAACTCTAATGAGATAAGGATAGTGAGGCAGTGTTATGAAATAGGAAATAAATATTTTTTTAGGTGTGATGAAGTGTATCATATTACATATAAATTGTTTTAAAATGTTTTAATTTTTATTTTGAAATTAGAAGGAAGGTTTTGGGGGCTTGTTTTTGTCTAGAAAAGACTTTCTAGATGTTTCTAAATAGGTTTGGCAATGTTTGGAAAGAAAAAATAAAGTAATGTACTTGATGAAAATGAAGTAATGAAATCAAAACATAAATGGAAAATAAAATAAAATGAAATTATATTACTTATTTTTTTTCTCTAATTTTTGAGTGCACACAAACCAAAAATTGAGATTTTGAAATAAGTATGCAAGTCCTGATTTTTCCTAATTTGCAAGATGATTTGCCTAATCAAATATAAAAGATAATTTTTTTTAATATGAATTAATAATATGAAAATTATATTTTATAACCTAAAAATATGAAATTAGGTTTTAAAATCCTATCAAAAACTATAATCACCCAAAAGTGGTATTTGAGTGGTAAGAATGCTGCTTGAGACTACCTATCCCTTGCTTAGCCCTAGACCTATCCTATAGCCTATTATCACACTTATCTAGACTTTTTGTGGGAAAAAAATGTCCCTAGTCAATCCAAAAATAGTCTTATACCCTCATTTCCCAATTCTATCCCTTTATTCCTAGTGTTCTTCCAACTAGACACTAGTGTCATAATAAGGACACTAGTGTCATGTGTCACTAGTATCCCAAAAATGGAGAGAATGTCCTTTGCCCTAAATTTATAAAATAAATATATTTTAAAAAATTAAATCTTCCTAAGGTCATCATAGACATATTTTATCACCCACACAAGCAACAAAATGATATAAATCCATGACTTTTAGCCCTCTAACCACTAGACATAAATCATATGCAAAATACACATTCAAACATGAAATTTTTTGAACATAATTAAGGTTATCAATGCTTATTATACCCTAATTATGTATACTATAATATACAATATCCTAAATCTCATATTTTCTAGATTCCTAATCTCAAACACACTCAAGGCCACTATCATACTAGCATCATCTGTACTTATACCATCACTTAGGTGGGGATAACTACATCAGGATTTATCCTTTAGAGTATTGGTATGTAGGAAACTCTCTTCACAATGTCATGTTGAGGATGTCCAACCTACCTTACTAACTAACACACTTTTCAGATCATACCCTAGTTATATGGAGGATTGGGTTTTGCATATTAAATCAATCATTATAAGCATAATATAGGGTTCTAAAACTTATTCACATAGGAAAAAAACCTATAGATCTAAACATAGGGGAACCTAAAAGATTAGGATAGTCTTTCACAAAGGACACTACTCCAAATATCATGATACTACTTCCAGTTTACCAATAATGAATCTACTATCTAATTATGGTGCTACTATCTAGGAGGGGTTCTAACATAGGGATCTATTTTATGACACTCAGATAAGATTCAATCTTAGTTTCTAACTCTAATATTATCCATATTATGTGTTTTTAAGCTAAGTATTTATTTATACTATTTATTACTTTTTTAAGAAAATTTAAAGCTAGTCAATTTTGTAACAAATCAATGGTTTTATGTATTGCATATTATTTCCCTAATTTAGTCTACTCATCCCTTTAATCAAACATAAGATTTACATTCACTAATTCATAAAATGTTAAAACATTTGGTGACCTAACTTAATTTAAATATTTATCAAAACCTAACCTTAGATGCTTTAGGGTTTGTATCCTTTTTGTGTTTATGCTCAGATTTTAGTTCCAAAATTTTAGATTTGATTCAATATTTGGTTTTGCTAATATTTATTAGATTTAAATTCTTTAAAGGTTAAAAATATACAAAAACTTGTTTTCCTACCTCCTAAACTACAATGGCATAATTTAAAAACCAATTTGATGAGACCAATAAGAAATAATTGCAAGAATTTGTGTTTAAACATTTAGATATGTAAGATGATATCATCACTAATATTAAATAAGAATTATGAAAATACAATAATAACCCCAAAATAATAACATTTTTACATATATAATGGGTCCAACTCAACTAAGACAACTGTAGACACCAGAATTGTGTCTAACCCTTGTCGTCCTCCCTTTAACCCCTATCGACCATTTTCCCACAAGCCTTACCCTTGGCAGCATGTAAGAGTGAGTAGAAGACTAAAATTAGACTTTGTCCCCATTCTACATCTGCTGACACCGGTCACTACTCGATCGATGTCATCGATGTCGGTCATCTTTTTGGCCGACGTCGGCATTCCTGCCAACGTCGGTCAGCCGTAAACTACGTCCATTAATTTGTTTCTCAATCTGTTATCCATTATTCAGTTTCCAATCAGTTTGGCAACTGGTTATCGGACCTACAGCATCAAAATGTTTCTTTGATCTGAACCCCACAACAATGATCAACTAGTTTTCTTGCATCCAACCGAACGATCACCATTTTTTATTACATCTAATCAATCTGCGATCAATCTTTTGTGTGTCTCTCTCTCCAGTATAGGAACTCTACTTCGGTCATCTGGAAGCATAACGACAACTTCAATCATGTCTCTTATCATGTCTTTAGTGTGTAACAGGTAAGTATCTTGCTCTGTGTTTTTGTTTTATTCTCTAGTTATTGTTTTTTTATTTACTATCATCAACTCCTATTTAGACTTAGACTACAGCCCTGAGACCTTATTTCTTCCCATATCAACTCTGTCTATCATTCCAAAATATACAGTCACTCTACCCAGATCCCTATAAAAACCCCCAAACAATCCTTCTGACTCCTAAACTGACTCCTTAACCCTCGAACACCATTCTGCGACCCTAAAATCTATCCAAACCCTGACCAGACCCGACCAAACCTGACCAGACTCGTCCAAGATCTGTTTCCCCAACTGATGCTGATCATTACCCTGACCGATGCCAGCACTTTAACCGACGTCGGCACCCTTCCCTGACCGATGTCGGCACAAAGACCGACACCGGTGACTATGCAGAGCATTTTGCTGCATATCAGGTACGCATTTTATTTTTCATCTTTTATTTGCTTTCATTCTATCTCCCATTTCTACCAGTCAAATATTCTATTTTTAATCAGTGGGTTGATATCCCTTAAGGAAGTCTTTGTACTTTAGGGATCAAGCGTTTGCTTGACAGTCCACCGTCTCTCCGTCTAACATTTTTTTCGTGTTTAGTCTATTTTTCTTTGCAGGTGTCATTCCTCCACAGCCAAAGAGGGGTACCTTCCAACGTCTGATTTTGGTGCGCATGACTATATCCAAGTATCTTCTAGCCTTGACCATTTCTTTCAGTTTCTCATTTTCTTCTTTGAATGTAGAAAGCAATTTAGCGTAGAAACATTCTGGCACGCTCGGTGGGACCCTAGGGCCTTCCTTGGGTTCTTTCTTTCTTTCCTTCATATAGGTGCATTAGGTTCCTTCCTTTTTCACATCTTTTGTCTCTTCTAAACGACATCATAAGCAAGACTAAAAATAACTTTTCTTTTCTTTCTTGCACTTCTAGACTAGTCAAAACTCATATTCTTCGACTCTTTCTCCATTCATCTTCATACGAACAAACATTTTGACTTGGACTTAAAACACTTTGCATTCATTTCTGTTTGCTTGCATTTCTTAGACCACACTTAATAATTAATAAACACATATTGAATTAATCTAGCCCACTTGATGTTACACGACCAAACCACTTACACAAAACAAACATCATAACTTACCTGAGACAAGGCCCGACTGGGATTTCATCCCCCAGCGGATACCTTACCCGTCCCGGTGATCTTACTTAGATTTCATCACCAAGGGGAAAGCCCACTCCGTTCTCTGGCGGAGTCTAATGTCTAGGGGAAGTATATTTTGGCTAAGCAGGCCCAGTTTATCACTAGACTCGTGAAGTGAGGGGAGCTTGCTCCTTAGCACTAAGCCTTGTACGAAACCTAACATAGACTTCTTGAGCACCATAACTAACCCGAAACCATCCATAGACTGCTTCTTCTAGGACCTGACTCAAAAGCCAATCTTCCTCTACACACATTCTAAGGCATAAGCCACTATAATCCTAATAATTTACTCCTAGGGTTTTAGGATCTGCTTGTGTTCTTCATCTTTTTAGTTCTTATCTGCTTGTTTGAGCTTGTGAGGACATTCTTCCTTGCCTTGAATGGTTTTGACTCGTAGCCAAGCCAAGGCTCTAGTCGATCATGCGAGGCATCATCCGCTTCCGTCTACCCCGTCCATAACCAGCCCTAAAATGGAGTTCAACTTGGAGACTGAAAGAAATCCTACTAAACCATCCTCGACCCAAACCCTTATTGTCCCAAAAGGGGACCAAGATTTTGCATGATTCTTGGACCTCAACGTCAAAGCCTTGTAGCACTATCTCGCGAATAGCCGAATGCGAGACTCCTTGGGCAATCCAATGTACGAAATGCCGACCTCTCTTCTTGAAACTACGGCTATATCAATGGCATCCATAGTTCATCCCTTAGACACCCAGGCTATTGCCTCAACCAATGACCAGCCTTTTACTAACCATCCAAGTGTGGCCTCTCCCTCCATCGTTGGGCCCACTTCCACCGGGGTTTTAGCCCCCTATCAACCTCAGCCCACTCAACCACTTTCTACCCCCTTTCAGAATCTGGTCATCTCTATTCCACCTACCCTTGCTCCTATCAACACTAGGGTGGCTACCTATCCATTGGCCCATGTTACCTCTAACCAACCTCCCATGACAACATCGAACCTAGCCATGCCTTCTACCCAACCATCCTTAGTTTCCTCTTCTATCCCTATGACTAGTCATCTATATATTGCACCCTTATTGGTACAACTGACTACGTCATATACCTCTTCCAGCCTCTTTCAAGTGCCTTACAATCTAGGAGGTGCTCCACCCGCCAATCCGTCAGTAGATATCATCAAAATGCTGATGGACAAGATATCTAGCCTAGAGACCTCCGTTTCTGGCTCACGCAATACTCTTTCATACGAACAAATTTGCAATAAGCCCATTCATCCTTCTGTCCCAATCAGACCATATCCCAGCCAGTGGGAACTTCTTAAGTTTTCCCATTTTCAAAGCAAGGAAGACCCACAACAACACTTACAAGCATTCAGACATGCCTGTTACCTTATCGCCCATGACAATGCATTGCTTTTACGCACATTTCCTATGTCTCTCTCAGGTGCTGCGCTTGATTGGTATAGCTCCCTTGCCAGCCATTCCCTCTTCACATTCACTCAACTGGCCCAGCTCTTCCTCGATCATTTCTCTATCAACATCACCAAGAAGGTCTCAATCATAGACCTCTATTCTATCCGCCAATTCGAGGATGAATCCATTGCTGATTTCATTGCTCGATGGAGGGGCCTCATCAATCAACTCTCCTTTTCCTTACCCTAACCCAAACTTATTGAACTTTTCTCCCAAGCTTGCGCCAAACATATTTCTTCCACCTTAAGGGTTCAGACCTTCCGCACTTTTGACGAAGCCTTCATGATGGCCCGTAAACTTGAGTTACGTGCTGTCAAGGAGAATAAAGTCAAGTTGTGGAGCAAGAATCCCAACTCCAAGACCAATGACCCCTCTTCTAAGCCTTCCTCATCCAATCCTAAATCTAGAGCTTCAACAAACGCTATGGTCATTAGATCTTCCTCCTCTTTGCCTTCAACTAATTAGCCTGAGCCATCCACATCTTAGAGTGCCACCCGCCAATTTCAGAAGAGATACATACAGTGACAGTTTACTCCACTCAGAGAATCATACGTGTCTATGTTAGAAAAACTCATCAAACAAGGGGTCCTCAATCTCCCCCAGATCTGACCACCTCCACAATTTGATCCCTCATGTGCCATCCCTGTGTGGTATAGGGAAAATGACTTCTGTAACTACCACCGTGTTAAAGGACATGACACAGGCAACTGTAAAACCCTTAAAAACATAATCCAAGACATACTTGAAAAGGGTGACCTCATCCTAGACAATCCCAATGCACCCCCTAATCAGGGTATCTACATCTTCAAACAACCATTCCCCAATCATCCACCAACTCAAAACAATGTCCAGACCTTGATTAACAATACTCATGAACACAACATTTGAACAGTCAATAAGGTCTTGCCCTTCATTTCTAACCAACCTCAAGAGGTGAGTCCATCTATTAGTCCATCACATGTGGACGAACCTCTTTCTCCGGTTAGTTCTCCATCAACCTCTCTCATCTTGGAGGATGCCTCAACCTTACTAGCACCGCCGATTTCACCATCTTCTTTCTTGCTGCCCATGGAGGACCCGACCCTTCCTACTCCTCGACTACAAGTGGAGGGCACAATCATCCCTACCCTTTACCCGCTTGAGGAGCTTCATTCTCTAGTTTCTTCTCCACCCAGGGCAGAACCTACCTCTCCTTCATCTCCAACCAAGGACGAACCTGTCATGACTTCATCATGCCTTGGGGCCGAGACTACCACACATTCGATCCCACAACTGTCCACATCTTCTCAAGAACCCAAACCTCATCCCACATCTTCTCAGCCATTTTCCCGACTAGTGGAGAAACTCAAACTTCTCCCTTCTAAGAAAGTGGAGCATCAGGGATTATGGGAACGTCTCACAGCTCTTCAACATGCCCGTGCCCTCTCATCTCATGCTGCTAATCCTCCCATGGTAGAACCTCCCAAGACTATCAACAAAAACTAGACTTCCACTGCTAGACCGTCTACATCTCCATCAATCACATCAAAACCAAAACCCTCATCTACCCCGCCTAAACCAATCAAGTCACTCGGCATTCGCCCTATTTCTACCCTCACTCATCCACAAGTGAAGGTGGACCTAGACCAGACTTCAACCAATATTAGTCTTCAACCCAAATCACAGAAGATTGCCAAACCATAGAGGTGAATTCCTCCTCTCCCATCACCATTGCCCTCCATTTTGGGCCCTCATCCTTCAACCCTAACTAGAGTCCTTCCCACTTTGACCTCTAATCAAAACCGGTTGCCTCCTTTGCTTCCTTTGCCTATTGCTAGCCTACCCCCTCCCAAAAGGGTGGTACCTCTCATGAAGAATGTACCGTCTCTGCTTGTCACCGCACCATCAACCTAGAAGGTGGTACGGAAACCTCCTCCAACTTCGCCCAAGCAAAAGTCACCGGCATCGCATACATTGATGAGCACGAACCCTTTAGAGGGCTCATACTCTTTGATCTTGCACCAACTTTTATAGACTTCTAGCATAACTCTTCCACCCATCAGGCCTTTCCAACCCCTCAGGTCTAAGCCCTCCTGGTTTGATGACACGAAGATTTGCTTATACCATCGTACGCTAGGACACGATACCAAGACTTGCTATGCCATCAAGGCTATCATTCGCCACTATCTGGAGAAAGACACTCTTCTTTTTGAGGACACTCTTGACCAGCCCCTGACTCCTCATAACCCTCCAACCTCTTCAAACCCATCAACATCTCATCAACAAGTTACAACCCCTTTATCTCCTTCACCTCCCATCTTTGAAATCAAGGCCATTCACATCACCACTAGGTCACAAAAGGACAAGGCGAAAGAAAAATCTACCATTCCTTGGACCTACCCTTTCGTCAATCCACCTTAACCTCCCAAGCCTAAGATTTCTATCCTTGGCGCACTTCAACCCTCTTCTTCTTCCTCTTCAGGACCAATCCATGACTCCATATTGAAACAACTTCATCAGATACCTATGAAGATGTCCCTCTATGACCTCATCCAAACCTCACCTCAACATCGTCAGGCCCTCATCCAAGCCCTGCAGGCAGCGAAGGTCCAACCCGAGGACCCCCAGCCACTTGCTGCCCTTGTCCACTCTTTAGCCCCTGTTGCCTCCATCACATTCAGCAATTCTGAGATTCCCACATCCAACATGGAAGATCAGGATGCCACCCTCTTCATCACTGCTTATGTTGATCAAACACACATTAAATGCATTATGATCGATGGAGGTGCCAGCATCAACATTATCTCCACCCATGCCTTTGATCAGTTGGCTCTTCCCAAGAATTGTGTCTCCAAAACTGATGCAATCTTGCGCTCCTTTAATGACACCACTGCCACAACCATTGGCATAGTTGTCCTTCACATTCGCGTTGGTCCACGCACAATCTCGGAGCTCTTCTACATCATCGAAGGAGAGTTTCAATACAACATGTTACTGGGCCAACCCTAGATCTGTGCCATGGCATGTGTCCCCTCCACTCTGCACCGTTGTGTGAAATTTGAGCATGATGGACAAGTCCACATCATTCCCGCTGACCCTTCACCCTTCAAAACTTACAACACCACCTACCGTCCAAATGACGTCCTCATTCCTATCAAGCCATCAATCCCGACACCACCTCCATCTATGGAAGCTTCGACCAGTTCACAATAGACGATCGCCCTCACACCTCCCCTTCAAGTGATGACCACAGACCCCATGGAATACATCTTCCAAAGACTTTCATTGGGGGAGTATCACTTGCTAACCTTAGACATGTTCCAAACTCCATAAGAGTATGGATGCCTTCATCACAGCCCCAGTTACAACCATCAGATCGAGATGATCGTACCTTATGGTCCTCCTCACCTCTGAACCAACCTTGTCTATGGGGGGCTCAATCAAGCTCCTACTGACGGTAATCCTCTTTCTTCACCTCAACCTTTCACATCAGACTTCTCATTTCTTGGCAACCCCACCTTTGCACACACTTACCTTTATAGGTGTGCATGGAAGGGTTTTGGTTTCGGACGCTATGAGCAGGGCTCCCATCAGCCCATTGAGCCACTCAACGATGACGATGCCAAGAAACGGTATGGCCTAGGATATCACGACCCCACTCAAGACCCTATAGACATTTGTCCCGAACCAACCATTGACCAATCTCCTCCACACTCGCTTGTTCTTCCCCCTTCACCTACGGAGTCAGTGGTTTCCATTCCTCCTAGTTTTTTTTTGCATAAACACCATCCGCCTAGAACCCTTGACTTATTAGCTCAATGGGGTGTCTAAGTCTTTCCCTCTCATTTTTCCTAGCATGATCAAAGATGAGTCGGCAACCATTCACACTATCCACTGCGTTGACGATGACGCTATTCTTTCTTACATGGGCATTGATGATTCTTTCATCCAACGCTTCCTCCCTTCTGAGACCCAAGTTATGTTAAATGAATCAACCATTGACATCAACCTTCCTTCTGCTAATGTTCCTTATGTCTTAAAGATTGGCCAATCTTTAGACGCTCAGGAGCAGCTTGACTATACCCAGTTCCTCTCTGACCATAGCAAGGCCTTTACCTGGACTTATAGTGACATCCCTGGCATCAACCCCACCATTGCTACCCATAACATTGTCACCAAACTAGAGGCTAAGCCTGTTAGGCAAAAGCTTTGAAAGATGCATCCTCACATTTCCCTCCTTGTCAAAGAAGAGCTTCAGTGCCTCCTTTCTATCTCCTTCATCCAGCCCATCGATTATCCACAGTGGGTCTCTAACATCGTCCCAGTCGCCAAAGTGACTGGGGGGATCTGGATCTGCACGGACTATCGCGACCTTAACCTAGCTTGTCCCAAAGATGACTTTCCTCTTCCTAACATTGACCAGCTTGTTGATCTTATGGCCGGCCATGAGATGCTATCTCTCATGGATGGGTTTTCAGGATACAATCAAATCCTGATCGCTCTGAAAGATCAGCACAAGACCACTTTCATTACCCCATGGGGGAATTTCTACTATCGAGTCATGCCTTTCGGCTTGAAGAATGCAAGCGCCACTTATCAGCGTGCCATGACCTACATTTTCCATGATCTCCTCCACAAAATCATGGAGGACTATGTGGATGACCTGCTCGGCAAGTCCAAGCTTTGGCGTGACCATCTGACCATTCTCAAGATCATCTTCTCTCATCTTCTTCAGTACAATGTTTGTCTTAACCCCAAGAAATGTGTCTTTGGGGTCCTCTCTGGCAAGCTTTTCAGCTTCATCATTTCCTTCTATGGCATCGAGATAGATCCCACCAAGATTTGTGCTATCCTCGAAATGCCACTCCCAACCAATCTTAGGCAGCTTCACAGTTTGTAAGGGAAGCTCCAGTCCATTCGCCATTTCATCTCACAGCTTTCTGACTGCTACCAACCTTTTCATCATCTCCTTAAGAAGGACATCTCCTTTACATGGGATAAGGACTGTCAAGAGGCTTTTGAAGCCCTTAAATGCTATCTGGTCTCTCCACCAGTCCTCATTCCACCTAAAGATGACCAACCCTTCTACCTTTATATCTCAGCCACTAATCATTCGTTAGGTGCCATGATCGCGCACCGAGATGAGCATCACCATGAGCAAGTGGTCTATTATATCAGCTGAACACTGGTCGACTATGAAACTCGGTACACCTAAACTGAGAAACTCTATTTGGTGTTAGTCTTTGCCACTACCAAGCTCCACCACTATCTTCTTAATCACAAAACCTTTGTCATCACCCATACTGACCCTCTCAAGTATATGCACTCCAAGCCATATTAGAATCAATGTATGGCTCGGTGGCTCATGCTGCTTACTGAGTTAGATCTTGAATTCATCCAATAGAAATCTATCAAGGGACAAACCATCACTGATCAACTAGTAGATGCCCCTCTTCCTGACAATCAACCTTCACAGTGTGAGTTTCCTAACGAATCTGTCGCTACACTTTCCACTGATGACACCATCTATCAGATGACTATGTTCTTTAACGGCTCCAAATGTCAACTCAATGGGGGTACTGGGGTCATTCTCATCCCACTCAAAGGGGAGCCCATGCCTCTGTCTTTTAAGCTTGACTTTGATTGTACCAATAATATGGCCGAGTATGAGGCATTAATTTTGGGACTTCAGACTACCTTCTCTCTCAACATCAAGTCCATCAACATTTTTGGCGACTCGCAGCTCATCGTCAATCAGGTCAATGGTTCATACCTCTATAAAAATGAAATTTTGCAAAGGTACAAAAACTGTGCTGACATTCTCCTTGCATCTTTCGACCATTACCTCCTGCAGACTATTCCTTGATCCACGAATAAGTTTGTTGACACCATGGCTTCTCTCGCTTCACATATACCATCTTCCTCATCTGCATCCAGACTTTTTGTCATGGTGCGTTGTGTGCCATTGCCTTCATATATCTCTCCTCACATTAATCATGTCAACACTATAGACCCTAGCCCACAAGATGATTGGTATAAGCAACTTGTGGACTTCTTATCTTTTTCTGTCATTCCTCCCAACCTCTCTAATAATGCACGATGAGCTTTTATCAAGCGTACCGCTCGCTATACCATGCTAGGGGGTCTTCTCTATAAGCGAGGCTTCGACGGCCTCCTTCTTCGCTGTCTCACCTCCACTGAAGCATCTCAGGCCATTAAGTAAGTCCACGATGGGATTTGTGGTGTACATTTCAGTGGGAATTCAGTTACCAAGCGCATCCTTCGTCTGGGCTATTATTGGCCTACCCTTCATCAAGACTGTAGCAACTATGTTCAGCATTGCATCAAGTGTCAGTAGCACTCTAACTTACTTCATCTTCCTAGTCACACCTTACAAATTGCTTAGGATTTCTGGCCTTTTTCTCAGTGGGGTTTAGATCTCATTGGTGAGATTAACCCTCATTCGTCTCTTCGTCATCAATCCATCATCACAGCCACTGAATATTTCACCAAGTGGGTGGAAGCCATTCCTCTCATCTCCACAAAAGCTGACAAGATCGTCAACTTCATCAGCACCCATATCATCTATCATTTCGGTGTCCCTCACAAGATCATCACCAACAATGGCAAGTCCTTCAAAAACAAGACTGTCCAAAAGCTATGCGACTCATTCGACATCAAGCTCAGTTTCTCTTCGCCTTACTACCCACAAGCAAATGGGCAGGCTGAGGCTTCCAACAAAATTCTCACCAAAATTCTCATGAAGGTGGTCAGCGACACTGGAAGGGACTGGCCCATTCACATTCCCTTCACTTTATGGGTCTACCACACTAGCATCTGAACCTCTACGGGTGCTACCCCTTTCTCTCTCGTGTACGGAACAGAGGCTGTCCTACCTCTCAAAGTACAGATCCCATCTCTCTGCATTTCTCTACATGACATCCTCTCCAATGATGACTTTCATCAAGATTGCTTAGCTCAACTTGAGTTACTTGACGAGTGCCATCTTACTACCCTTAATCATCTCCATGTCTATCAACATCACATCAAACGCACCTATGACAAAAATCTGTGAGAATGAGATTTCAACATCAGAGACCTCATCCTCAAAGAGAATCAACACGTGACCAATATGGAACAAAGTAAACGAGGCAAGTTTGCTCCTAATTGGCTCAGACCTTTCATTATCATGCACAAGTATGGATCAGGGACTTATCGTCTATCCTCTCTTGATGGACGACCAGAACCTGAGCCTCTTAATGCGTTGCATCTGCGACCATTTTAATGCTAGTCAAGTACTCGTCCACTTGACACTTAACTTGAGCTCATCCCTTGAGCAATCCCCATCCTCTTATTCCTAATTCCTTTCATCCCTATTCCTCTTAACAATTCCTCTATAACCCTTTTATGATGTATGGATGCTTTGTCCTAATAAAAGGGAGCCCTTGACCTTCTATACTCTTTTCCATGACTCACATTTTTGTAAAAACAAATCAAGATGTCAAAATATTTATATCAATATCAAAATCAAAAGGCAGATTGCTCCCTCGAAGGATAGCTATACTATCATTTGCTGTAATTAAATAGACTGCTCCCTCGAAGGATAGCTATTTAAAAGCCCTTATATTAAACAAAATTCTAGACCACTCCCTCGAAGGATGGCTATGACTACTCTGGCAATAAACAACATTATCTTAGAAGCTTCCCGCATTGATCAGCTTCACAACTGACCACCAAACAAATGACATCTCTATACAGACTTCCCACATTGATCAGTTTGCACCCTTAAAAAAAAAAAAGAGTCATGGACTTGACTTACAGTTGTCTCAGGGTCTCCTATAAAAAGGGGCACAGTTATCTCTACTCTTAAAATGGGTTACCCTTTTCTCCTCCTATCACCTGCTCAAGGGACTTTGAGCTCACTTTAATGTCAAAGTGATTCGATTACTGTTCTAACACAACATCTGGTCAACGACGTCATGCATGAATGGGGCTCTTGGTTCTAATAACCCCTATCTATGCTGTCATTCTAGTCTTTGTCAATGAAAGAGCAATATGCTTTTCACTTCTTCTGCACTTTGGTCACATTCACCTTCATCACTTGTCAATCACCTCAACTCAACTTTCATTTTTAGGCCACTCCCATAGCCTATTCACACTAGTTTCTATGGACACCAATATACATGGAAACTATCGACCAGACGCAATTTATGTTAAGCAAAAACTAATACTTGCTGAAGCATAAATAGACCCAATTCATTTTTAGCATACATCCATCATGACTATGGAACATTGCTAGGGATGAAAGACCCCTCAACCAATGTTGCAGAATACACCATTTGGAAAAGGCTGCACCATCATCTTTTTACCCTCATCATTCATCATGACCAAGACCAATCTATTGACCACTTTGACCACGCCTATCATCGACCAATCTTCTCAACTAGTCTGAACTACATTGGTCTGAGGCCCTAAGATCGGGGCTATGTAGGCAGCACTCAGATGATACGACATCATCTGGGGTTAGCTTGACCACCCTCGTTTGTTCGTCTCTCTAATGGATAGACCTTCTTTCCTCCTTTTAACCATGAGCTTGCCCTCGACCATGACCAATTCCTTCCCTTTGACCCTTCCTCCCTTCTAGGGACAACTACATTGGCCTGAGGCCCTTCCACAGGGGCTATGTAGGTAGCACTCAGATCACATAACATCTTCTGAGGTTAGCTTGGCCACATCCTTTTGTCCATCCATCCACCTCGACCAATGACCATTGGAGATCATGCCTATCTCCTCTGACTTCGACCACTTCCAGAGCAATGTTGCCTTGGTTGTTTTTGCATGTATGCTACCTCATGACTAGTTAGCAGAATTATGCGCAAACTATTTTTGACCCTCACAAGTATTGGATCACAAGCCGGTTGATCCGCACTACTTGTGACTTTTTTGTGTTTCAAGGAGCACTTCTTGAGCTTGGGATACCTGGAACACGACGACCATTTGGAACTTCAGCTTAGATTGAATAACCCAATCAGCAGATGACTAAATGCTGGGGCCCGATTACTTTAATTTTGGCACTCCTCGACCCTTGACCTATGACACTTTGACTTGACCATCTCGTGAAGTGGTATGCGTGTAATCATGACTTTTGTTGCATTCACCCTCACAACCTTTTTCATCCTCTCTTTGTCAAATCAGCACCCGATTCCTGGTTCTCTTCCTTCGACTCCTACTTTGAGGGGGAATACCTCATCCATAATCGAGGCAATCCACCTCCTATTTTTGTCTTACAGTTCATTCGAACAACCAACAAGAAAAAATTGACCTTATCCCACACTTGGGGTAACCACCTCCTATTTTTGTCTTGCAGTTCATCTAGAATAACCAACAAGACAAAAATGGGCAAATGTAGACACCAGAATTGTGTCTAACCCTTGTCATCCTCCCTTTAACCCCTGTCGACCATTTTCCCATAAGCCTTACCCCTGGCAGCATGTAAGAGTGAGTAGAAGACTAAAATTAGACTTTGTCCCCATTCTGCATTTGTCGACACCGATCACTACTCGATCGACGTCACCGATGTCAATCATCTTTTCTGCCGACGTCGACATTCCTGTCAGCATCAGTCAGTCGTAAATTGTGTCTGTTAATTCATTTCTCAATCCATTATCCATTATTCAGTTGCCAATCAGTTTGGCAACCAGTTATCAGACCTGCAGCATCAAAACATTTCTTTGATCCAAACCTCGTAGCAATGATCAACCAGTTTTCTTGCATCCAACTGAATGATCACCATTTTTTCTTGCATCCAATCAATCTATGATCAATCTTTCATGTCTCTCTCTCTCCAGTATAGGAACTCTACTTTGGTCATCTGGCAGCACAATGACAACTTCAATTATGTCTCTTATCATGTCTTCAGTGTGTAATAGGTAAGTATCTTGCTCTGTGTTTTTGTTTTATTCTCTAGTTATTGTTTTTTTATTTACTGTCATCAACTCCTATTTAGACTTAGACTACAGCCCTAAGACCTTATTTCTTCCCGTATCAACTCTATCTATCATTCCAAAATATACAGTCACTCTACCCAGATCCCTATAAAAACCCCCAAACAATCCTTCTAACTCCTAAACTGACTCCTTAACCCTCAGACACCATTCTGTGACCCTAAAATCTGTCCAGACCCTGACCAGACCCGACCTGACTAGACTCGACCAGACCTGTCCAAGAACTGTTGCCCCAACTGATGCCGATCATTACCCTGACCGATGTTGGCACTTTAACTGATGTCGGCACCCTTCCCTGACCGATGCCAGCACAGAGACCGACACCGGTGACTGTGTAGAGCATTTTGCCGCATATCAGGTATGCATTTTATTTTTCATCTTTTATTTGCTTTCATTCTGTCTCTCATTTCTACCAGTCAAATATTCTATTTTTAATCAGTGGGTTGATATCCCTTAAGGAAGTCTTTGTACTTCAGGGATCAAGTGTTTGCTTGACAACCCACCGTCTCTCCGTCTAACATTTTTTTGTGTTTAGTCTATTTTTCTTTGCAGGTGTCATTCCTCCATAGCCAAAGAGGGGTACCTTCCAACGTCTGATTTCGGTGTGCATGACTATATCCAGGTATCTTCTAGCCTTGACCATTTCTTTCAGTTTCTCATTTTCTTCTTTGAATGTAGAAAGCGATTTAGCATAGAAACAACAACCAAGATTTATAATTCAACAACCTTCAGTGAAAACTACACATCTTTTGGATAGTTCCTTCGCTCTAGATGTAAAATCCCTTATACATGAGGTTCATACTTTATATGCTAAGGTGTTACATATTAAGAAAGGAGCCACTAGGCCATCACTTACCTTGGATTATAATTTTCTCTTACATACACCTTTGGCACACCATATAGAGGCAACTCCCTTGACATCCAAATTTGTGGCACATAAATTTAAATTGTATGATGGTAAGGGTGACCCAGATCACCATATCCAATCTTCTCATGCATCATGTTTGGATTATGTGTCCAATGATTAAAATTTCACAAATTTTTTTCCACATATTTTAAAGTATTATGACTTATAGTGGTTTTATGACTTACCAAATCAATCTATCACAACATTCAATCCTTTAGTAGACATGTTTTTAGCACACTTCTCCATTATTGATGACAAGATATCATATGCTCAAGTTTCACATTTGAAACAAAAGTCAAATGAACCTATTATAGAATACATATTATGATACAAGGCTATATTATCTAAATTTACTAGTCCCATAGAATACAAAGAGATTTAAGACATCTTCAAATAGAGTCTTTTACCAACATTACACGAATCTATCTTGTTTAAGAAGTTTCCAAGATTCATATATTTTTGCCACATAGTAAAAGAAAGAAAGTTCAATCTTATATCAATGGGTAAACTAAAATATACCAATGGATAAAAATAAAATACTAAGAGTTAAAGTAAACCTCCATACAAGGTAAGGGTCACCCAAAACAAGAGTGATCAAAATACCATAGTTAACATAACTTCATATCCATCTCCTCACTTGGTTTTATCAACTCCTCAAAGCCAAATCTTTACCAACATTCTAAAATCACCAACGTGGGTTTTATATCATCTCTTTTAATTCAATTTCATATCTCTCCCTCCCATCAAATAGGTTAATTTGACATGTAATCTTCCAAAAATATATTATTCTAATGCATTATGCGAGTATCACAAGGCACTAAGCCTTACAACAAATAAATGCATAATCTTAAAACATAACATACAATATTTAATTGAGGCTAACATTATTGATGTGATCACACCCATAGAGGCAAAAAAATTACAAAAAATGAAAGCTAAGGCATTAAATATATTATTATATCCATTTCTAAAGAACACAAAAAATGAGGTAAGGAGCACTTTAGACATTCATTACACATATCAGGCATATCCACCACCAAATTCATATCATACTATTATAGAAGAGGCACACCTATTTCATAATATCATTGGTATGTAACACACCATAGTTCCATCTAGACCACTCATCACCTTATTATACCATGAGCTTATTGGTGATGATATAGGTTTATATACACTCTTTGTACGAGCTTACATAGATCATCATCCTATTTAGAGTGTTACAGTTGAAAATGGGTCAAGCATTAACATGTGTAATATGAAACTTTTACACCATTTGGGGTATTTAGAGAAGGATATATTCCCCATAGACATAATTATCAGTTATATTGTTTAAAGATCCATCAATGAGATTATGCTTTTATTATAGGTTAAACTATCACATGTGGAGACTTAGATCTTAGTAGTACCTAGTGTAGGTGTGTTTTATATGTTATCAAGTAGGATATCAATAAAAAATATATGAGCCATCCCATCCATAGTGCACTGATCCCTAAAATACATACATACAAATTAGGTGGTCAAAGTTAAGGGTCTTCCTCTTAGAGAGTTATTAATGATGTCATGGTGATGTCATGGAGGTGTTTTAGTGAGTGGATGAAGTCCTTTGATATCCTTAGTGACAATGACAAAGTGTTAAATGTTTTTTTCCTAATTTTTTTGAAGTTAGATTGGTTGATCTTTAGTTTTCACATGGATAGAGATGTTTACAGATGAGTATGGTGATTTGAGCATGTTAAAAGAGTCATATAAGAGGTTTTATATGATTTTAATACTTTTGTACATGAGTGGATTTCATCTAGTTGATCATTGTTTTCATCTAGACATTTTGGGTCTAGTGGCAAAAAATTTGAGTAGGTAGTTTGATGATGTCATAATTGCTACATGTGGATGAGTTAGGGGGAGTTGGTCATATTGTTGTGATCTCATTAGTCCCTATTTTCTATATTAAAAGTCTCAAGTCTAGAAATGAAGTGGGATAAAATATATGAAATTGAAAAGTGGCTCTTAGGTAGTTTGACAATGTTTTCCCATACTTATCCAAATTTGCATAAGGTAAAAAAGAATCAATTAAGTAGTTTGATGATGGCATATCTCACATGTGTGGAAGTTTCAATATAAGTTGATCATATGGGCTTGTTCATATTTATGCCTAGTTGATATTTAAATTTTTTTGGGTCCATCATTGAAGTGTGATAAAATTTATGCATGTGAAAAATTAGTCCTCCCAGACAAGTTTTTGGCATAGTTGGCTCTGTGGTAGAAAAATCTAAGTGAGCATTTTAATGTCATTATATCTCACACATGTGAGCATTACAAGATAAAATTGACACATGGTTGGATTATCCTATGAGAGGAGATCATATGGTCCAAATTTTAGAACATGTTCTTGAGAGAAACAAAATATATGGAGGTGAAAATTTGGCCTTTTGAGTAGATAAGCAATGGTACCCATACATAGTCATTTTTACATAATGTTAAAGATCAGGACCATATAGAGATTTAATGGTGAATATGAGTTCATCATATATATCTATGGTAAAAATTAATTAAAATATTTCAAAGTGTTTATTATTTAATAAATTTAAATACCAATACCAAATGAATATCCAATGGTGCAGAGGTGATTGTACAGTTTTGATCTAACAATGCATGTTGAGTAAGATGGTAAGAAGTGCATGATTGTTAATAGTATAAGTTATCATAATGCACATAAAGGTTACAAGTTTCATGATAATGGGGGTTTTAATCAAGATCAAAAGGTGATAATTATAATATAAATACCTGACTAATCCACAAAGATCAATGGTGCACATTGAGTCAATATTACAAGAGTGCATGAGATGACGTTAACAAACATATTCAAGTTTTAACATTTGGAATTGGTGCATTATGTGTTAAATGTAAATATTAATAAAATAATATTTATGATTTTTTATTTATATAAATTAGTGAGGACATAAGATGCAAGCATAGTGTTTGATGTTTAACTATGATCATTTGAATTAAAATATTTGAATTTAACAAAGGAATAACCAGTGTCTTATTTTTTAGGCCATAACATTCAATCTATGTAGAATTGGACCATGAATTGAAAATAAAATTTGTATAATACTTCAAGGAACATATATAAATATGAATTTTAAGGTCTAATTGTTAGTATAGACAAAGTTATTAATCTTCAAAGTTGATTATGTTTTCATGTATGTCCTACAAGTGACTCGAGAAGATTGTTTGAGCTTATTTTGATGTTGTTTTGATACATATTGATGAATTAGATATTGAGGAGCATTTTAGACTTAATGAGTAACATATATGTCCATTATTAAGGTTTGAACATTCATATATAATATGAAAAAATATTAAGAAGTTAACTATGTATTCATTCATGATGTTCATGTACACCAAGTCAGTGTTTAAGTTGTTTGAGCATACACATTGGTGACTTGAATTGACTGTGATCATTTAAGGATGTTTATTGGGAAATAAGGAATGGAAACATGTGATTTAAATGAGTCTAGGGTGAATATTATAGAATCTTAAGTAATCCCTAGAAGATGAAAAGAAAAGGCAACTTAGGAGTGTATATTTGTAAATTTATAATGAGTTGATGGTTGCATATTATTGAACAAAATACTTTATTTGATAAAAGGGGAGAAAATTTTGGAAAAATAGTCAAAAATATTCCATTTTAAAATGCTTTAAAAGGGAGAAAAAATGTGTAAATTCTCTCTATGGGAAAAGAAGAGCAAAATGCTCTCTTCAATAGTGTAAATGTCAAAGAAGAAGCAAAGAAAGTGTCCAAGTTTAGTATTATCAAAATGTGCAATTTCCTAAGGGGGAGAAAGTTTGGTATGAATAGTTTAAATTCATACTCATCAGAAGATAAGGAAATAAATTCTAGAGAAAGAGAAAAGTATTAGAATATCAAAGCATTTAGTTTTCCATCAATGACAAAGGGGGAGATTGTTAGAAATATAATTGTTATTGATGTCAAAGGGACATTATGAGCATGCCATTAATGTTCAGGACTAATTATGGTGATTAGAGGGTATTAAAAGGATCCTATAAAAGGTCAAGGATTATTAGAATTATTGTTTTCATTATTATAATTCATCCAGTTCTTCATATTGATCATCTAGACATTTTAGTCTATGATAGGAAAAGATGAGAAGGAATTTTGTTGACATCACCATTGCCACATGTAAATGAGTATTGGGGAGTTGGTCACATGGTTATGATCACACTACTTCCTAGTTTTTATGTGCTAAATCCTAGGTCATGCAATTTAGCATGATAAAAGATATGCTTGAGAAAAGTTAGGGTCCCAACCATTTTAACAATGTTTTCCAACACAGTCAAAATTGTAGATTGCAAGAAATAGATGAACAACCATTTTTATGATGTCATATCTTGCATGCATGAAGACTTCATGAGAAAATGGTTATATGGATGGAATCCCTTATGTAATAGTATCATATGAGATAATTTTCATGTCATGCAACTAAGCTCAATAAGAGTTATGTAGGTGCAAAGTTAGCCTTCTAGGCACATTGAAATGGTCTCCATACTTAGTCAAAATATGCTCAAGGTATTGCCAAGTTGTCATGATTTTTCAAAGATAACTTATGGAAATTTGTAAAGGAAATAGATATAAGATCTATTATGTGTTTTTTAAGAGCATATTTAATATATGGTCCATAATTTCAAATCAAAAGGAATGAGATAAGAATCAAATTATCTTTGCTTTGGAACAAAATAGGGTTTCTCAGTTAAACCCTAAGGGTTTATGTCATGGTGTCAATAGTAATTTTATATTATAAAGTTGACTGTATATAACTAGGACCTATATCTTAAGTTATGACTTAATCCTTAGTCATCATTATCAAACTGGCCCCTCGACCTAGCAATTACTAGTTCGAACAGTGTTCGAAAGACTCAATATTCCTTAAGTCTTAGACTTTATATTATTCCCTAGCTTGATCAATGGATCTTGATTATTAGTATGAAAATGATCCAATGAAATGTAGAAAAGTAAAATTTTAAAAATTACCTCCAAGTAAACATGTAAGTGATAAGTGTCACATTTCCAGAGCTTATTAGATAGAGACCCAATGAGTGTAGTCTTGTCAGAGTTAAAAATTGAGCATTTCAGAAGGTATGATGGTGAGCAGATGATCATATAAAGGATATATAATGGAGTGAGTGGAATAAAATGGAATAAATTGATTTATTTTTATTGACATAGTGTCAATTTAAAGATTGAGAAAGTCTAAGAATATTGATAAAGTGAAAGTGATCCAAAGATATAAGAAGCAACAAGATGGGATAAAGAGCTTGACATTTAATATCTAGATAGAGATTTAATAATGTGCATATTTAGAGATATAATGATGCATATAGTCTATGATTAGGAATTATAATGGACATATTTTAAATTTGATCCATTTAAATATAGATCATCAAATCATGGTGCCAAACTAAATATCAATGATTGATATTTAAAGATATGTCTAGTTGAATAGTTAGTTGTAGGAACATTAAGGAAGTTTCATGTAAGCTATATATCATGACATAATAAATGAGATTAATTGATATAATTGATAAAATATATATTAATGAGCATATGCAACAAAACTTGAGTCTAACCAATGATATAAATAGTAATAAGATAGGAAATTATGATGGTGATGTATATAATTGAGATGAGGGAAACTTACAGTTGATGTCATAATGAACTAATGTCCAAAATAGGCATGATGTGTTATAGTTTGAGTGTGAACATAGAAAAAATATGGAACCCTTGATCAATTTTTTATATATATGATATCTAAGATAAAGACCTAGGTGTGTGAAGCTATTTAATTGTGTCAAACATAAAATATATAAAGACACAGAGGAGTAAGGTGAGTGTGAGATGAAGTGTGTCAAATATATATATATATATATATATATATATATATATATATATATATATATATATATATATATATATATATATATATATATATATATATATATATATATATATATATATATATATATATATATATATATACACACACACACACATACATACATACACACACACACACACAAAGACAAAGGAGTAGAGAGGAAGAAAGGAAAAAAGAGATTATATGTTGAGTATGAGTAGTTGAATATCAGACCTTTAATAGATAATAGATATTTAGATTCATATATGAATCTATTTTATAAATTAGAGTTATATATTCATTATGGTTTTGATTAGTTGGTGTCATCAAATACAATGAGTTGGTGCTCAGATTAGTGAATGGGTTATTCATTAGAGATAGTGCTCTTAAATCAAGGGATTGTTATCTCCTTAGGGTTGGTTCCCTTAAATGTGTAACTAGTGAGGTTTTGATTGTGAGGCTAGATTAGAATGGTAGATTCTAGTAGTTATTCTCACCATGGTTTTTCCCATTGGGTTTTCCACGTATACATCTAGTGTCATGTGTATTTGTGTGTATAATATCTACATATTTGATTTGATTTTAATATATCTTTTAATCTAAACTAAAAGTAGTTAAAGGACTAGTTTTAATTGATATACTGATTCACCCCCCTCTCAGTATCTAGTTGTGTTCCAACAAGCCTATACCCAAAAAATACAAAAATAGTATAACATGTGTGTAGGCATTCTTTATCCATGCCTAGGCTTAAAACAGTCAAGCAAAGGTTTATGTAGTAGCAAAGTGATGGTTCACACTCATTAGGAGTCCTTGATGTGTACCCTAACATAGGATCCTTCATCTAACAATATAAAATGTGCACAATTTTAAAGACATGGCTCCCCATATTTTAGAAGGATAATTAAAGGGAAGGCGTAGGGAGTGGTTAAAAGTCATGAAGAATGCATTGAATACCTTCAGCCTTCATGTGTAATATTATTAAAATACCTCCCCATGCCTATCTAATAAGGTTCTATGCTAGTACATAGGACCTGACATATGTGCCCCATCACTTCACATAATCATAATCTAAAGGTCATGCACTGTAATATTTAAGAGACTCTCATATGCACCTTGGCATGATAACAATTCAAAATCAATGGTGCATGTATAGTTTGGTGTATATAGCCTACAAAATAAAAGACATGTATGAAGTCCTTCACCATACATAATGATGACATGGCATGTAAAAAGGGAACTTACACAATAATTGATAAGTGGTAGTAGGATATAAAGAGTTAGTTCAAGGTAGTTGAACAAATCTTGAGGCATCATCAAAATAAGTAAATATGTAAGTGGCCACCAAACATTAAGATATGAGTATATACCACCCTATGACCTTATCATAGAAATATTTTGTCTTTCTATGTGCACATGTACCCTAGCCAAATCTTGTCACCAACTCTAAATCTAATCTCCCAAATAGAATTAAAAGGTATGGCCATGGTATCACAATGGAATTGCAAGCTGCACCTATCATCCCAAGTGGCACATTTATTATAAAATAGGCTTATTCATTATAAAATCCTAATTCTTCACTTGTGAAAGTGTCAACACATTTTATCAACCTCATGCTACTAAAATTTACCCTCTAAGAGCACTTGTATTTTCTAAATCTTATAGATTAATGAGAATTAATTTCACCTCCTTTTATTATTCTAATATTTTATGTGTTATTTGTGTTTTTTGATCCTTGAATATGGGTAATGCTCACCCCTCTCATTGTTTTCCATTCCCAACACCTCCTCATTAAACTCAAGGCTTACTTGCAACACGTATTATGTGTCTATCTAGGTTTGTGTTAATACCATATGTGGACCATTTATCATCCCTCTCAGTGTTATGCTATGTTCCCACACCTCTAAAAAAAATTTATGTATTTAGAGTGTCTTTGATGAAATATGTGTGGAGATGCCTTGTTCTCAAAAGTTTGTAGTGTGTTTATGATAGTAGGAGTGATCACTCTATTCTAGGCACATCACCTTTTTTATTTTTAGAACCCTCTTACCTTCTCCATCCCTTTTCCCTCAAAAATCATAGGTTTAAACTATTGGTAGATTTAATTTTATACTCTTCAAGATTGCATGCTAGTTTTAAACTAGGTACACTTAGAGTAGAAGGAATCTAGCCTACTCTAGAGGCTCATCCGAAAGAGCACAAGGGTCCCACACCTTGGAGACATTCCCATCATTGTGATAAGATAACTAATGATCGTGTACATAACTAGGTAATAATATGCCTATTATTAATGGCACAGACCTTTGATCCTCATGCAATAACTACATGATAAGTGCCCCATGACCATAAATATTCTCTAACACTATAGAGCATCCATGGGTCCATGGTTTGAATGACAATAGTTTTTGGCATGCTCAATGGGACCAAGTTAAAGAAAAGATAAATAATTGGTGTTATCTTTGGCTAAAAAGTGTAGAAGACACTCAATAATATCACTTGGTGACTCCAAACATATCTATTTTTAAAGATAATCTACTATATACATGCTAAGAAGAACAATATCATCTACAAGAGGCATTAGTTCTAATTTTATTGAACTTCTATCACCATCTAGAAGAAGAAGAGTTAGAGCATCTTTGTCCCTTGTCAGAAGGAGCATTACAAGATAGTCATCCCCTAGAGCATAGTCCACCCCTACATTTGGAAGGTTTTTCATGCCTAAAATAGGTATATTCCCTATCCTATTCAAGTTGTACCAAGGAATCAAGTGTTTGTGCATTTTAATGGAGGTAGTCCATTGGTTTTCAAATAATATGATGACATTTTGGTTACAACCCTCAAAAGTTTGTCTTATCTCATAGGCAAAAATTCAACTTCCCCTATTAAACATATTTGATACAATCTAAATATCTACTCGATGTACCATGTCATTGAAGATAATGTCATAGTTAGGCTACTTGCCTCATCATTTAAGGGTAAATTCCTCTAATGATGTCAAGGCTTGGGACCAAATTCCATCCACAACTAAGATGAACTTGGTGAAGAATTATGCAAGTAGTTTAAAGTCTAAAACAACCACTTGTCCTTAATAGAGTAGCTCATAACCATAAAGTGAACACCACACAAAATGATGGTCAACTTCAACTTTAGATTATAGAGAGTCTAGGATAAGATCTTGATTTTGTGTAAGCCATCTCCTAACACTGCATTTTTGTACTTCCTAAAAGCTCTTAATAGTGATATAGTGGTGATAATTCAGTCCATGAGAGGTGCAGTCCTCCTTGATGCCTATGAAGTAGTTATACACATAGAGAATTATTTGATCCAAGTAGGAAAGATTATGCTTAGACCCCTTATGTCTATATTTAAAAATACACTTCCTAACCAAGTAGCTACAAAATATTTGTTAGAACCTATCCCTATTGTAGTGATCCCACCTGCTTCATCTACTATCTCTTCTAATGAATTACATGAAGTGATATTACTATTACAAAGTTTTGTAAATGAGCTTGTTTCTCTCAAAAGGTAGCAAGAAAAGTATCCCAAATCAAATCAACCCTTTGCTTAGAAATACCAATAAAATAGACCTCCCCATAAAAGTGTTTCATAAGCACAAAATTATCCCACATATAATAGAACACCATATATGTGGAAGGCTAATATTTCTATCACCTCCATATCCCTTGTCTAGGTACAAAATAGCCTAGTACAATATTTTGAATGGTGACTCATATATAACCAACCACATGATCAAGATACATGCATGAATTTAGTCATGAACTAAATTCTTATGGTGAAAATTTTGACTCAATCATAAGAGAAAACAAGTAGTGTAACTCCACATATGGGATAAGTCTAGGTGCTAGCTCAACCATAGTATGAGTATGCTTTCATCAATTATCAAGAGGACTTTAATTATGTAGATAAAGTTGATGTGCCTAGTGGAAGAAGAAATCCAATTACTTTCAATACAATATTCAAGAGGAGAGATATAGAAGAGGTCATACTACCTACCACACCCATGTCCTCCATACCCCAGATCACTCACATAGGTGTGCAAGCCAAGGTGCCTACCCAACCTTTACACCTAAAAAAGGCTACATAAAAGGAAATACTACCTCAAACTAGTGTGCCAACATTAAAAGAATATTTCCTCTCAAATTTTCCATCAAAAGGATCTCAGAGTCCCTTCAACATAGTATACAAGATGAAGAAGATGAACCTCAATATAACTATGTGGAATGCACTTACTATTCTATCTATTTCTCTACTTTTTTGGTGATTATATTCAGAAAAAGAAGAAACTAAAGTTGAAGGTCATGGGTTTGTACATTACCCAAATTAAGTTGCGCATCTTATCCAAGCATTGTAGGAGCTCCTCTTTGGCTATGGAGGAAACACCTGTAGATAAGAGTAAGACTCAAACAAAGAAAATGTTAGAAGATAATATGGTGGACTGCCAAGCTATATGCTCAGTCCCAAAAGCACAAAAACTTCCTTAAGGGATGACAGTCCACTTTTTAATGAAAAGAGTGTCGTATAAAGAGAAATAATGAAAGACTAAGAAAGAGAAAGTAGACAATGCATACCTGTTCTCTGTAATCAGTCTGACATAGTTGCCAACATCGGTAGTCTTATCGAGGTTGGTTTGTAAATGATGTCGACATTGGTTATAATAATGATGTCGATAGGGGAAATAGGCCTTAGATGGGTTTCAAGATTATGTCTGTGGTTGACATAGGAGTCTGGGAGTTTAATGGTTTGTGCAGGGTTGCAGGGAGATGTATAAGGTCTGAGGAGAGGCAAAGGTAAAGGGTAGGTGTGAAAAGAGGATAAGAATATGAGGAAGGATTTTCAGCCTCTCCAATAAGAAGTTAGGTTTGGTTGATAGTATTTAGAAATAGTAAATAGAAACTAATTACTAATGTATTCTAAATACTGAAATAAGACAGAAGAATACTTAGCTCTGTTTGTGGCTGATGTTGAGGTCCTCATGCAATGTTCCAATCCAATGTCTGGAGTGACTTCTGTAGAGTTTCTATAGCCTGGAGAGTGATGATTGAATTCTGATGCTTGGTCTCAGAGTGTGCACATTGATGTCCAAGAGTCTGGGGCCAGAGGGAGAGAGAGAGAGAGTTAAGCTCAAGGTTAGAACTCAGGTTATGTAACCAACATCAGTGATACCACTAGTGTCGTCTGACAGTTGACCAATGTCAGTAGATAGAGAATGGGTAAAAGGGCTATTTTTATCCCTTTGTCCATTTCTCCATTCACCAAGTGCATTTGCCATTGGAGAACAGTCAAAAGATAGATTTATTAGGCACGAGAGTTAGTTAGGAGGTTAGGATGGAGTGAGAATAGGTCATGGGTGACTCATAGGGTGAGAAATGGTCTAAGGGTGAGGTGTCCAAGGTGAAGTGTCTAGGGTGATGTCATTAATTTAAAATAAGTAATTTATTTTAAATTAATAAAGTGCGTAAATGTTTAAAAGTGGACCAAGGGGGGGTCAACACAATATTGGTGTCTACATTTGCCCCTTTTTGTCTTGTTGGTTGTTCTGACGAACTACAAGACAAAAATAGGAGTAAGTTGCCCCAGGTATGAGATGAGGTATTCCCCCTCAAAGTGGGAATCAAGAGAGGGTAACCTAAAATTGGGTGCTGATTTGATAGATAGTGGATGGGTATGGTGAAGTTGGAGTGTGAATGCTGTAATAGTTGAGATTGCACATATACCACTTCATGTGATAGGTAGGTCAAATTGTCATAGGTAAGGTCAAGGAGCACTAAAATTGAAGTAACTAGTCCCTAGCTTATTAGTGGTATTTGATTGGGTTAAATGATCAAAGTTGTAGCTCTAATGGTTGAGGAGGACTAAAATCAAACTAACCGGTCCCCAGCTTTTTGGTTGTAGCTGATTGGGTTAGAGCGATCAAAGCTTTATCTCCAATGGTCATCATGTTCCAAGTATCCAAGCTAGGAAGTGGTCCTAGAAAACATGAAAATGTCACAAATATTGGGGATAAACTTGGTCACGATCTGACAATACATGTGAGGGTCATGGACAATTTACTAACTATTCATGAGGTAGCATATATGCAATCAAAGGAACCAAGGAAAAGTTGTCTTGAAAGTGGTCATGGTTTGAGGAGATAGTCACGATCTCCAAGGTCATTGGTCAAGTCAGTCTGAGATATAAGTGATCTCAAGTGTAGTTTGTTGTGGTCAGGGAGATGTATGTGATCTATAATGTGCCCCATGAGAAGTTTAAAGTGACTTCTACAGTGTCAGGGCTGGTTGTTTGGTCATGATTTTGGGCTGGTTCAGATAGTTGGTCCATTAGATAGATGAACCAATGAATGGCTTAGCTAACCTTAGAAGACCCCATGTCAACTGAGTGTTGCCTACATAGCCCATGTGAGGGCCTCTGGCCAATGTAGTTTTCCCCAAAAGGGAAGAAGAGGGTAGGTTATGGATTGGTTTTGACTAGGTTAAGTCATGGTTAAAGGTTATATGGTTGGTCCATCGGGTAGACGGATGAATGAATTGCTGAGCTAACCACAGAAGACCCTATGTCAACTAAGTGCTGCCTACATAGTCCATGTTTTAAGGGCCTTAGGCAAATGTAGTTCTCCCCAAAATAGAAGAAGGGAGTTGGTTATGGATTGGTTTTAACTAGGTTAAGTCATGGCTAAGGGTTATATGGTTAGTCTATCAGGTAGACAAATGAATGAATGGTTGAGCTAGCCTCAGAAGACCCCATGTCAACTAAGTGCTGCCTATATAGCCCCTATTTTAAGGGCCTCAAGCCAATGTAGTTCTCCCCAAAAGGGAAGAAGAGGGTAGGTCATGGATTGGTTTTGACTAGGTTAAGTCATGGTTAAAGGTTATATGGTTGGTCCATTGGGTAGACGGATGAATGAATGGCCGAGCTAACCACATAAGACCCTATGTCAACTAAGTGCTGCCTACATAGCCCATGTTTTAAGGGCCTTAGGCCAATGTAGTTCTCCCTAAAAGGGAAGAAGGGAGTTGGTTATGGATTGGTTTTGACTAGGTTAAGTCATGGTTAAAGGTTATATGGTTAGTCCATTAGGTAGACAAATGAATGAATGGCCGAGCTAACCTCAAAAGACCCCATGTCAACTGAGTGCTACCTACATAGCCCCTATTTTAAGGGCCTCATGCCAATGTAGTTCTCCCCAAAAGGGAAGAAGATTCAAAGAGATTGTTGGTTGGTTTGGTTATGTTTGAAATGATGAGTGTATGATGATGTTATAGCCTTTTCCATATTGTGTGATGGTGTATGTTGTAACATAGGTTATGTGGTTTTTCATTCTTAGCAATTTCCCATATTGGTGATGGTGTATGCTAAAAATGAAATGAGTGTATGATGATGTTATAGCCTTTTCCATATTGTGTGATGGTGTATGCTGTAACATAGGTTATGTGGTTTTTCATTCCTAACAATTTTCCATATTCGTGATGGTGTATGCTAAAAATGAAATGAAATTATTTATGCTTCAGCAAGTTTCCATATTGGTGATGGTATATGCTTGACATAAATTGTGTTTGGTTGATAGTTGTTTTGGTTAGGTTTGAAATGATGAGGGTATGATGATGTTACAGCCTTTTCCATATTGTGTGATGGTGTATGCTGTAACATGTGGTTTTCCACCCTTAACAATGTTCCATATTGGTGATGGTGTATGCTAAAAATGAAATGAGGTTATTTATGCTTCATCAAGTTTCCATAGTGGTGATGGTATATGCTTGACATAAATTGTGTTTGGTTGTTAGTTTCCATGTGTATTATTGTCCATAAAAACTAATGTGAATGGGCTATGATAATTTACATAACACAAATGAGTATTTGTATTAAATAAATCATGATGTTATGTTAGTGGTAGAAAATGTTTTGGTTATATTGGCATGTGACAAAGGTATGTAAGAAGTGAAAAGGTGCATTGCTCTTTCATTGACAAGGACCATAATGATAGCATAGATAGGGGTTTTTGTAAACAAAAGCCCTGTTCATGCATTACATTGTTGACCATTGGTTTTTGTTAAAGAAGTATTTGAATCACTTGACATTAAGTGAGCTCAAAATCCCTTGGGTATGTTGGGGTAATAGATATATGATTATGTGATATGTGAGGGTAGGGTAACCCTTTTTAGTAGGGATAAATTTGCCCCTTTTATTGGTGACCTTGAGAATGACTGTAGGCAAGTCCATGACTTAATAATTTGTTAGTCTCTCTCTCTCTCTCTCTCTCTCTCTCTCTCTCTCTCTCTCTCTCTCTCTCTCTCTCTTTTGGTAGACTGATCAATGCGGGAAGTCTACTTGGGATGTTGTGTTGTGTTGTGGTCATGTGAAGCTAGTCGATGTGGGAAGCTTCTAAAAGGGTGCTATTTATGTAGCAAAATTTTGGCATAGCCACCCTTCGAGGGAGTGGTCTATAGTTTGATTTATATGTTTGGATGTCTTTAAATAGCTGTCCTTCAAGGGAGCAGTCTATTAATTACAGCAATGATGCAGCTATCCTTCGAGGGAGCAGTCTACATTTATAGTTTATGACCTTTGGTAGGCATCTCAGTTATGTGTTTGTTTGTTTTTGACTGGACTTTTAGTCATGGACTAGTCTATAGAGGTTCAGGGGTTCCCTTTTATTAGGACAAAGCATTCATGCTTTACAAAAGGGTTAACTAATTTTTGTAGGGAAAAAGGGTTGAAAGGAATAAGAATGAGGATGACATGGGTTGTTCAAGGGATGAGCTCAAGTTAAACATCAAGTGAATGATTACTTGGTTAACAGTAGAATGGTCATAGATGCAAGGCATTAAGGGGCTTAGGTTCTGGTCAACCTTCAAGAGAAGATAGATGATAAGTGCTTGATCCATACTTGTGCATTATTATGTAAGGTCCGAGCCAATTAGGAGCAAACTTGCCTTGTTTGCTTCTTTCCATATTGGTCATGTGTTTCTTTAAGGATGAGATCTCTAATTTTGAAATCTCACTCTTTTAGATTTTTGTTGTAGGCATGGTTTGGTCGATGCTTGGAAAAGGAAAGTCATCCTTTGGGTAAGCTAGGTTGAGGTCAAGATAGTACAAAGTCAAATTCCCCCAGTTGCTTGTTGTGATAGGGACAATGTTTGACACCTATTGTGGATAATCAATGGGTTGGATAAATGGGATGGAGAGAAGACGTTGAATCTCCTCTTTGACAAGGAGTGTGATGCAAGGATGAATCCTGTGAAGCTTTTACTTGATAGGTTTAGTTTAAGAGGGTGTGATCTTGATCTTCCAAGTTGTAGTTTGGAATCTCAGAATCACTAAAGGTGATGGAGGCAACGGTTGGTCATGATTTGACAAAAGTAGCCAGTGGTTAGGGGTCTTCAGGTCAGACCTCCATTGCCTGTAGAGCTTTGATTAAGGCTTGGTGATGTTGTGAAGAGATTTGTATTAGGTCATACAAAGACATCTTCACAAGGGTTTGGTGAAGTTGTTTCACCATGGAGTCACGAATTACCCCAGAAGATGTTGGTTGGGATGTGCCCAAGATTGAAATCTTGGGTTTTGGTGGTTGAGAAGGCTTAATGAATGGATATGTCCAAGGGAAAGAAACCTTCTCTTTTCCTTTATCCTTTAAAGTTTGGGATCTGGTGGTCACATTAATAGTATTGATTTCGAATAAAGGGGGAGAAGGTGGTAGAGGGACCATAGTTTGATGATGGGATCCCGATGAATGTCAGTAGTTTGTCAAAGGGGTCCTTAATGAGAAGGGTGACCTTTTTCAAGTGTTGGTAGATGAAAACTTTAAGAGTGCAATAATGCTCAGTATCATGCCCAGGTATGCGATGATACGCATAGATTTTAGTGTCGTCGAACAAAGATGGTTTTGATCCAATAGGTTGGTATGGCTTAATGGGTGGGAGAGTGATGCTAGAAGACTACAACAATCAGTGTAACAATGAAGCATAGGACCCCACTAATGGGTATGTGCTCATTGTTGAAGTAGGAGTTGACAAATTCTATTTAGGAGTTGTAAGAGGAGTTTTTTATACCATCTTTTTGGTTGGTGGTGTGGCTACATGTGTAGATGTCACTTTCTTAATGAGAGGTGTCACATTTTTTTGAGGATGTATGTTTGTGATGGGTAGAGGGAGTAATGGAGGTAGTTTGTTTTTGTTAGGTGTTGGAGTAGGGAGCACTCCTATTAAGGTGGAAGGGTGTGGACCCAAAATAAAGGGAAATGGTAATGGTGGGGGAGGAGTTCTCTGACATGGTTTAATAGCCTTTGTTTCTATGCAAAATTGCTTTCTACATTCAAAAGAAGAATAAAGAAACTAAGGAAATGGTCAAGGTTAGAAGTACCTGATAAAGTCATGCGCACCAAAATCAGACGTTGGAAGATTCTCCTCTTTGGCTGTGGAGGAATGACACCTGCAAAGAAAAGGCTAAAACACAGAAAAATGTTAGTCAAAGATATGGTGGGCTGTCAGGCGAACGCCCGATCCTGGAAGTATGAAGACTTCCTAGAAGGATATCAACTCACTGATAAAAAAATAGAATATTGGATGAAAGTAGATAATAATGACAGAAATAAAGGACAAAAAATAAAGTGTGTACCTGATATGTAGCACTGTTCTGCACAGTCACCGGCGTCGGTCTCTGTGGTGACAGCGTCGGTTAGGGAAGGTGCCGACGTCGGTTGAAATGCCGTCGTCGGTCGGGGTAGTGACAGGCGTCGATAGGGGCAGGTTCTGGACAGAGTCTGAACAGGTTCAGGATAGGGTCTGAGAGAGTCGGGACAGGGTCTGGGTAAGGTCTGAGAGAGTCAGGATAGGGGCAGGGATGTAAACGAGGGATGCTGGGTCTGAACAGAGTCTGGGGGTTTTAGTCTGGACAGAGGCAGGGATATAAATGAGAGATGCTGGGTCTGTGGTTTGAAGAATTGGGATGACAGAACTGATAAAGAATAACCAAGGAAGAAATAAAACAAATAGAATAAATACTTACCTGCTAGAAGACGCGATGAAAGCCATAGTTGGAGTTGTTTGTGCAGTGCTGGATTGAATGCAGATTGGTTGATGCCGAGAGTGGGTTGATGCCGAGAGTGTTGATCGTGAGAGTGTTGATGTCAGAGTTTGTAGGTTGATTGAATAATTTCTCAGGGTTTTGATTGATCAGCAAAAATGGTTGAATAGCGTTCGGGATAGCCTCTCAAATGGTTGGCAGACGTTGATGAAGGCAAGAGATGGTTCCAGAGACGGTTCGTCAACCATTTCAGGAAACTGAATGATAACTGATAACGGATAACGGCAAGGTGATCGACGTCAGCAGAATTGCCAACGTCGGCCGATAGGTGACCGACGTCGGTGACATCGGCCAGGTAAAGACCATCGTCGGCAGATGCATAATGGGGATAGAGTCTAGCTTTAGCTCTGTGCTCATTTTTACATGCTGCCAGGGTCAAGGTTGGTGGAACAAGTGATCGACAAGGGTTAAATAGGCGAAGAAGAATAAGACGGGGAATGACCAGGGGAGTCGACATGATTTTGGTGTCTACATTTGCCCCTTTTTGTCTTGTTGGTTGTTCTGGACGAACTGCAAGACAAAAATAGGAGGGATTGCCCCAGGTGAGGGATAAGGTTGATTTTGTCTTGTTGGTTGTTCGAATGAACTGCAAGACAAAAATAGGAAGCGAAATGCCCCGAGTATGGATAAGGTATTCCCCCTCAAAGCAGGAGTCGAGGGAAGGGAACTGGGAATCGGGTGTTGATTTGAAAAAGAGCGGATGAAAAAGGGGTGAGGGTGAACGCGGCAAAAGTCGTGATTGCGTGCATACCACTGCACGAGAAGGTCAGGCCAAAGTGTCGCAGGTCAAGGGTCGAGGAGTGCCAAAATTGAAGTAACTGGGCCCCAGCATTTAGTCGTCTGCTGATCGGGTCACTCAATCTAAGCTGAAGCTCCAAATGGGTCGTTGCGTTTCAGGTATCCCGGGCTCAGGAAGTGCTCCTAGAAACACGAAAAAGTCACAAGTAGTGTGGATCAACCGGCTTGCGATCCTATACTTGTGAGGGTCCAAAAAAGGTCTGCGCACAAGTCTGCTAACCAGTCATGAGGTAGCATACATGCAAAAAACAACCAAGGCAACAACGTCTTGGAAGTGGTCAAGGTCGGAGGAGATAAGCATGATCTCCAATGGATGGTGGTCGATGGATGGACGAAAGGACGAAAGGATGAAAGGATGCGGCCGAGCTAACCCCAGAAGATCCCATGTCAACTAAGTGCTGCCTACATAGCCCTAGTGATAGGGCCTCAGGCCGATGTAGTTCTCCCTAGAAGGGAGGAAGGGTCAAAGGGATGGAAATGGGTCGTGTTGAAGGGCAAGGTTATGGTTAAAAGAAGGCAAGAAGGTTTGTCCATCAGAGAGACGAACAAATGAGAATGGTCGAGCTAACCCCAGAAGACAGTCATGTCATCTGAGTGCTGCCTACATAGCCCCTATAGAAGGGCCTCAGACCAATGTAGTTCAGACAAAGGGTCCGAGTGGTAGACAGGTGGTTAAAATAGTTGATAGATTGGTCATGGTTATGATGAAATGATGAGGAAAAAAAAGATGTTGCAGCCTTTTCCAAATGGTGTATTCTGAAACATTGGTTGATGGGTTTTTCATCCCTAGCAATATTCCATATTCGTGATGGATATATGCTAAAAATGAATTGAGGTCTATTTATGCTTCAGAAAGTATTGGTTTATGCTGAACATAAATTGCGGCGGGTCGATAGTTTCCATGTGTATTGGTGTCCATAGAAATTAGGGTGAATAGGCAATGGGAGTGGTTTAAAGAGAGAGTTGAGCTGAGTCGATTGACAAGTGATGAGGGTGAATGTGACCAAAGTGCAGAAGAAGTGAAAAGCATATTGCTCTTTCATTGACAAGGACCAAAAAGATAGCATAGATAGGGGTTATGAGAACCAAGAGCCCCATTCATGCGTGACGTCGTTGACCATAGTTATGTTAGAGCGGTAATCGAATCACTTAGACATTAAAGTGAGCTCGAAGTCCCTGGAGCAGGTAATAGGAGGAAGAAAGAGGGTAACCCATTTTAAGAGCAGAGATAACTTTGCCCCTTTTTATAGGAGACCCTGAGACAACTATAAGTCAAGTCCATGACTCTTTTTTTTTTTTTGAGGTGAACTGATCGATGCGGGAAGTCCACAGAGAGATGTCATTTGCTTGGTGGTCAGGTTGTGAAGCTGATCAATGTGAGAAGCTTCTAAAATAATGCTGTTTATTGCCAGATTAGTCATAGCCATCCTTCGAGGGAGTGGTCTAGATTTTTATTTAATATAAAGGCTTTTGAATAGCTGTCCTTCGAGGGAGTAGTCTATTTATTACAGCAATGATAGTACAGCTGTCCTTTGAGGGAGCAGTCTGTTTTGTTTTTTTTGATTTGATATAGTGACCATGGATATGTTTTGACATCTTGATTTGTTTCTATAGAAATGTGAGTCATGGACAAGATTATAGAAGGTCAAGGGCTCCCTTTTATTAGGACAAAGCATCCATACATCATAAAAGGGTTATAGGAATTGTTAAGAGGAATAGGGTTGAAAGGAAGTAGGATTTAAAGAGGATGGGGATTGCTCAAGGGACGAGCTCAAGTTAAGTGTCAAGTGGACGAATACTCGACTAGCAGTAGAACGGTCGTAGATGCAACACATTAAGAGGCTCAGGTTTTGGGCGTCCATCAAGAGAAGACAGACGGTAAGTCCCTGATCCATACTTGTGCGTGATAATAAAAGGTCCGAGCCAATTAGGAGCAAACTTGCCTCATTTACTGCGCTCCATATTGGTCACGTGTTGATTCTCTTTGAGGATGAGGTCTCCGATGTTGAAATCTCGTTCTCGCAGATTTTTGTCATAGGTGCGCTTGATGCGATGTTGATAGACATGGAGATGATTAAGGGCAGCAAGACGGCGTTCGTCAAGTAACTCAAGTTGAGCTAAGCGATCTTGACGAAAGTCATCGTTGGAAAGGATATCATGTAGAGAAATGCGGAGAGATGAGATCTGTACTTCGAGAGGTAAGACAGCCTCTGTTCCGTACACGAGGGAAAAAGGGGTAGCACCCGTGGAGGTTTGGATGCTAGTACGGTAAGCCCACAAAGTGAAGGGAATGTGAATGTGCCAATCCTTGCCTGTGTCACTGACCACTTTCATGAGAATTTTGGTGAGAATTTTGTTGGAAGCCTCGGCCTGCCCATTTGCTTGTGGGTAGTAAGGCGAAGAGAAACTGAGTTTGATGCCGAAAGAGTCGCATAGCTTTTGGACAGTTTTGTTTTTGAAGGACTTGCCGTTATCAGTGATGATTTTATGAGGGACACCGAAATGACAGATGATGTGGGTGTTGATGAAGTCGACAATCTTGTCAGCTTTTGTGGAGATGAGAGGAATGGCTTCCACCCATTTGGTGAAATATTCAGTGGCTGTGATGATGGATTGATGACGAAGAGATGAATGAGGGTTAATCTCACTGATGAGATCTAAACCCCATTGAGAAAAAGGCCAGAAATCCTGAGCAATTTGTAAGGCATGACTAGGGAGATGAAGCAAGTTAGAGTGCTGCTGACACTTGATGCAACGCCGAACATAATCGCTACAGTCTTGATGAAGGGTAGGCCAATAATAGCCCAGACGAAGGATGCACTTGGCAACCGAATTTCCACTGAAATGTCCGCCACAAATCCCATCGTGGATTTGCTGAATGGCTTGAGATGCTTCAGTGGAGGTGAGACAGCGAAGAAGGAGGCCGTCGAAGCCTCGCTTATAGAGAAGACCCCCTAGCATGGTATAGCGAGTAGTACGCTTGATAAAAGCTCGTCGTGCATTACTAGAGAGGTTGGGAGGAATGACAGAGAGAGATAAGAAGTCCACAAGTTGCTTATACCAAGCATCTTGTGGGCTAGGGTCTATAGTGTTGACATGATGAATGTGAGGAGAGATATATGAAGGCAATGGCACACGACGCACCATGAAAAAAAGTCTGGATGCAGATGAGGAAGATGGGATATGGGAAGTGAGAGAAGCCATAGTGTCAGCAAACTTGTTCGTGGATCGAGGAACAGTCTGCAGGAGGAAATGATCAAAAGATGCAAGGAGAATGTCAGCATAGTTTTTGTACCTTTGCAAAATTTCATTTTTACAGAGGTATGAACCGTTGACCTAATTGACGAGCAGCTGTGAGTCGCTAAAGATGTTGATGGACTTGATGCTGAGAGAGAGGGCGGTCTGAAGTCCCAAAATTAAGGCCTCGTATTCGGCCATATTATTGGTACAATCAAAGTCGAGTTTAAAAGACAAAGGCATGGGCTCCCCTTTGAGTGGGATGAGAATGACCCCAGCACCTCCACCTAGTTGACATTTGGATCTGTCAAAGAACATAGTCATCTGATAGGTGGTGTCGTCAGAGGAAAGCACAGTGATAGACTCGTCAGGGAACTCATACTATGAAGGTTGAGTGTCAGGAAGAGGGGCATGTGCTAGTTGATCAGCGATGGTTTGCCCTTTGATAGATTTCTGCTGGATGAATTCAAGATCGAACTCAGCAAGCAGCATGAGCCACCGAGCCATACGTTGATTTTGATATGGCTTGGAGTGCATATACTTGAGAGGGTCGGTGTGGGTGATGACAAAAGTTTTGTGACTGAGAAGATAGTGGCGAAGCTTAGTAGCAGCAAAGACTAATGCCAAACAGAGTTTCTCGATATGGGTATACCGAGTTTCATAGTCGACCAGTGTTCGGCTGATATAATAAATGGCTTGCTCACGGTGATGCTCGTCTCGGTGCGCGATCATGGCACCTAACGAATGGTGAGTGGCTGAGATATAAAGGTAGAAGGGTTGGTCATCTTTAGGTGGAATGAGAACTGGTGGAGAGACCAGATAGCGTTTTAAGGCTTCAAAAGCCTCTTGACAGTCCTTATCCCATGTAAAAATGATGTCCTTCTTAAGGAGATGATGAAAAGGTTGGCAGTGGTCAGAAAGCTGTGAGATGAAGCGACGAATGGACTGGAGCTTGCCTTGCAAACTGCGAAGCTGCTTGAGATTGGTCGGGGGAGGCATTTCGAGGATAGCGCGAATCTTGGCGGGATCTATCTCGATGCCACAGAAGGAAACGATGAAGTCGAGAAGCTTGCCAGAGAGGACCCCAAAGACACATTTCTTGGGGTTAAGACGGACATTGTACTGAAGAAGATGAGAAAATATGATTTTGAGAATGGTCAGATGGTCACGGCGAAATTTGAACTTGCCGAGCAGGTCATCCACATAATCCTCCATGATTTTGTGGAGGAGATCATGGAAAATGTAGGTCATGGCACGCTGATAAGTGGCACCTGCATTCTTCAAGCTGAAAGGCATGACTCGATAGCAAAAAGTCCCCCATGGGGTGATGAAAGTAGTCTTGTGCTGATCTTTTGGAGCAATCAGGATTTGATTGTATCCTAAAAACCCATCCATAAGAGATAGCATCTCATGGCCGGCCGTAAGATCAACAAGCTGGTCGATGTTAGGAAGAGAAAAGTTATCTTTAGGACAGGCTAGATTAAGGTCGCGATAGTCCGTGCAGATCTGAATCCCCCCAGTTGCCTTGGTGACTGGGATGATGTTAGAGACCCACTGTGGATAATCGATGGGCTAGATGAAGGAGACAAAAAGGAGATGCTGAAGCTCCTCCTTGACAAGGAGGGCAACGCGAGGATGCATCTTTCGAAGCTTTTGCCTGATAGGCTTAACCTCTGGTTTGGTGACAATGTTATGGGTAACGATGGTGGGGTCGATGCCAGGCATATCACTGTAAGTCCAGGCAAAGGCCTTGCTATGGTCGGAAAGGAACTGGGTATAGTCAAGCTGCTCCTGAGCGTCTAAAGATTGGCCGATCTTTAAGACATGAGGAACATCAGAAGAAGGAAGGTTGATGTCAATGGTTGATTCATTTAACATAACCTGGGTCTCAGAAGGGAGGGAGCGCTGGATGAAAGAATCATCAGCGCCCATGTAGGAAAGAATGGCGTCATCGTCAACGCAGTGAACAGTGTGAATGGTTGCCGACTCATCTTCGATCATGCTGGGAAGAATGAGAGGGAGAGACTTAGATACCCCATTGAGCTGATAAGTCAAGGGGTCCAGGCGGATGGTGTTTATGAAAAAAAAAACTAGGAGGAATGGAAACCACTGACTCCATAGGTGAAGGTGGCGAAATAGGCGAGTGTGGAGGAGATTGGTCAAGGATTGGTTCAGGAAAAAGGTTTACAGGGTCTTGAGTGGGGTCGTGATATCCCAGACCATACCGTTTCTTGGCGTCGTCATCATTGAGCAGTTGGATAGGCTGATGGGAGCCCTGCTCATAGCGTCTGAAACCAAAACCCTTCCATGCACACCTGTAAAGGTAAGTATGTGCAAAGGTGGGGTTGCCAAGAAATGAAAAATTTGATGTGAAAGGTTGGGGTGAAGAAAGAGGATTACCGTCAGTAGGAGCTTGATTAAGCCCTCCATAGACGAGGTTGGTGCGGAGGTGAGGGGGACCATAAGGTATGATCATCCTGATCCAATGGTCGTAGCTGGGGCTGTGATGAAGGCATCCATACTCTTGTGGAGTTTAGAACATGTCTAAAGCCAGCAAGCGATACTCTCCCAATGAAAGTCTTTGGAAGACGTCTTCCATGGGGTCTGTGGTTGTCGCTTGAAGGGGAGGTGTAAGGGCGATCGCCTGTTGCGAACTGGTCGAAGCTTCCGCGGATAGAGGCGGTGCCGGGGTTGATGGCTTGATAGGAATGAGGACATCGTTTGGACGGTAGGTGGTGTTGCATGTTTTGAAAGGCGAAGGGTCAGCGGGAATGGTGTGGACTTGTCCGTCATGCTCAAACTTCACACAACGGTGCAGGGTGGAGGGGACACAGGCCATGGCACGGATCCAGGGTCGGCCCAGCAAGATGTTGTATTGGAATTCTCCTTCGATGATGTAGAAGAGCTCTGGGACTGTGCGTGGACCAACGTGAATATGAAGGATGACTGTGCCAATGGTCGTGGCAGTAGTGTCATTAAAAGAGCACAAGATCGCGTCAGTTTTGGAGACGCAATTCTTGGGAAGAGCCAACTGATCAAAGGCATGGGTGGAGATGATGTTGATGCTAGTGCCCCCATCAATCATAACGCATTTAATGTGTGTCCGATCGATGTAGGCAGTGATGAAGAGGGTGGCATCCTGATCTTCCGTGTTGGATGTAGGAATCTCAGAATCACTGAATGTGATGGAGGCAACAGGGGCTAAGGAGTGGACAAGGGCAGCAAGTGGCTGGGGATCCTCAGGTTGGACCTCCGCTGCCTGCAGGGCTTGGATGAGGGCCTGACGATGCTGGGGTGAGGTTTGGATGAGATCGTAGAGGGACATCTTCACAGGCGTCTGGTGAAGCTGTTTCAACATGGAGTCGTGGATTGGTCCAGAAGAAGAAGAAGAGGGTTGAGGCGCGCCAAGGATAGAAATCTTAGGCTTAGGCAGTTGAGGTGGATTGACAAAAGGGTAGGTCCAAGGAATGGCAGCTTTTTCTTTCACCTTATCCTTTTGTGACCTAGTGGTGATGTGAATGGCATTGATTTCAAAGATGGGAGGTGAAGATGATGAAGGGGTTGTAACCGGTTGATGAGATGTGGATGGGTTTGAAGAGGTTGAAGGGTTATGAGAAGGAGTCGGGGGGCGGTCGAAAGTATCCTCAAAGAGAAGAGTGTCTTTCTCCAGATAACGGCGAATGACAGCCTTGAGGGCACAGCAAGTCTCGGTGTCATGTCTTGGTGTACGATGATATAAACAAATCTTCATGTCGTCGAACCAGGAAGGTTTAGACCCGAGAGGTTGAAAGGGCTTGATGGGTGGAAGAGTTATGCTAGAAGTTTGCAAAAGTCGTTGCAAGATCAAAGAGTATGAGCCCACTAAATGGTCCATGCTCATCGATGTATGCGATGTCGGTGACTTTTGCTTGGGCAAAATGGGAGGGGGTTTTCGTACCACCTTCTGGGTTGATGGTGCGATGACAGGTGGAGACGGTACACTCTTCGTGAGAGGTATCGCCCTTTTGGAAGAGGGTAGGCTAGTGGTAGGTAAAGGAAGCAAAGGAGGCAACCGGTTTTGGTTAAAGGTTGAAGCGGGAAGGACTCTGGTTAAGGTTGAAGGATGCGGGCCCAAAATGGAAGGCAATGGTGACAAAAGAGGAGGCGTTTGCCTCTATGGTTTGGCAGTCTTTTGTGATTTAGGTTGAAGACTACTATTAGTTGAAGTTTGGGTTAAGTCCACCTTCACTTGTGGATGAGTGAGGTTGGAGACGGGGTGAACGCCAAGTGATTTGATAGGTTTAGGCGGAGTAGATGAGGGTTTTGGTTTTGATGAAGTTGATGAAGATGTAGACGGTTTAGAAGTGGAGATCTGATTTTTGTTGATAGTCTTAGGAGGTTCTGCCATGGGAGGATTAGCAGCATGAGATGAAAGGGCCCGGGCTTGTTGAAGAGCTGTGAGACGGTCCCACAATCCCTGATGTTCCACTTTCCTAGAAGGGAGAAGTTTGAGTCTCTCCACTAGTTGGGAAAATGGCTGAGAAGATGCGAGATGAGGTTTAGGCTCTTGAGAAGACGTCGATGGTTGTGGGACTGAAGGTGAGATGGGTGTAGTAGTCTTAGGCCCAAAGCATGGTGAAGTCGTGACAGGTTCATGTTTGGTTGGAGATGAAGGAGAAATAGGTTCTTCTCTGGGTGGAGAAGAAACTGGTGAATGAAGCTCCTCAAGCGGGTAAAGGGCAGGGATGATAGTGCCCTCCACTTGTGGTCGAGGAGTAGGAAAGGTTGGGTCCTCCATGGGTAGCAAGAAGGAAGATGGTGAAACTGGCGGTGCTGGTAAGGTCAAGGCGTCCTCCAAAATGAGAGAAGTTGAGGGAGAACTAGCCAGAGAAAGAGGTTCGTCCACATGTGATGGACTGATGGATGAACTCACCTCTTGGGGTTGGTTAGAAATGAGGGGCGAGACCGTATTGACTGTTCGAATATTAGGTTCATGGGTATTGTCAGTCAAGGTCTGGACATTGTTTTGGGTTGGTGGATGATTAGGGAATGGTTGTTTGAATATATCGATACCCTAATTAGGAGGGGCGTTAGGATTGTCGAGGATGAGGTCACCCTTTTCTAACATGTCTTGGACTATGTTTTTAAGGGTTTTACAGTTGCCCGTGTCATGACCTTTAACACGGTGGTAGTGGCAGAAGTCATTCTCCCTATACCACGCAGGGATGGCGCGTGAGGGATCAAATTGTGGTGGAGGTCGAATCTGAGGGAGATTGATGGCCCCTTGTTTGACGAGTTTTTCCAGCACATATGCGTATGATTCTCCAAGTGGAGTAAACTGTCACTGTATGTATCTCTGCTGAAATTGGCGAGTGGCGCTCATGGATGTGGATGGTTCAGGTTGATTAGTTGAAGGCGAAGAAGAGGAAGATCTAACAACCATAGCATTTGCTGAAGCTTTAGATTTAGGATTGGACGAGGAGGGCTTAGAAGAAGGGTCATTGGTTTTGGAGTTGGGATTCTTACTCTGCAACTTGACTTTATTCTCCTCAACGGCACGTAACTCAAGTTTACGAGCCATCGTGAAGGCTTCATCAAAAGTACGGAAGGTTTGAACCCTCAAGGTAGAAGAAATATGTTTAGCGTAGGCTTGAGAGAAAAGTTCAATAAGCTTAGGCTGAGGTAAGGAAAATGAAAGTTGATTGATAAGGCTCCTCCACCGAGCGACGAAATTAGCAATAGATTCATCCTCGAACTGGCGAATAGAATAGAGGTCTGTGATAGAGACCTTCTTAGTGATATTGATGGAGAAATGATCGAGGAAGAGCTGGGCCAACTGAGTGAATGTGAGGATGGAATGGCTGGGAAGAGAGCTGTACCAGTCAAGTGCAGCACCCGAGAGAGACATGGGAAACGTGCGTAAGAGCAACGCATCGTCGTGGGCGATAAGGTAACAGGCATGTCTGAATGCCCATAAATGTTGTTGTGGGTCTTCCTTGCTCTGGAAATGAGAAAACTTAGGAAGTTCCCACTGGCTGGGATATGGTCTAATGGGGACAGAAGGATGGATGGGCTCATTGCAGATTTGTTCGTATGAGAGAGTGTTGTGTGAGCCGGTAATGGAGGTCTCTAGGTTGGACATTTTATCCATCAGCATCTTGATAATATCTACTGACGGATTGGTAGGTGGAGCACCTCCTAGATTGTAAGGCGCTTAAAAGAGGCTAGAAGAGGTATACGACGTAGTCGATAGTACCAATAAGGGCGCAACGTACGGATGACTAGTCGTAGGGACAGAAGAAGTGACTAAAGATGGTTGGATGGAAGGCATGGCTAGGTTTGATGTTGTCATGGGAGGTTGGTTAGAGGTAACATGGGCTAATGGATGGGTAGCCACCCTAGTGTTGATAGGAGTAAGGGTGGGCGAAATAGAGACGACCAGGTTTTGAAAGGGGGTAGAAAGTGGTTGAGTGGACTGAGATTGATTGGGGGCCGAAACCCCAGTGAAAGTGGGCCCAACGATGGAAGGAGAGGCCACACTTGGATGGTTGGTGAAAGGTTGGTCATTGGTTGAGGCAACAGCCTGGGTGTCTAAGGGTTGGACTACGGATGTCGTTGATATGGCCGCAGTCTCGAGGAAAGAGGTCGGCATTCCATAAATTGGATTGCCCAAGGAGTCTCGCGTTTGGCTATTCGCGAGATAGTGTTGCAAGGCTTTGGTATTGAGGTCCAAGAATCGTGCGAAGTCTTGGTCCCCTTCTGGGATAATAGGCGTTTGGGTCGGAGATGGTCTGGTAGGAGTTCTTTCAGTTTCCGAGTTGAACTCCATTATAGGGTTGGTTGTAGGCGGGGTAGATGGAAGAGGATGATGCCTCGCGTGATCGACTAGAGCCTTGGCTTGGCTACGAGTCAGAACCATTCAAGGCAAGGAAGAACGTCCTCACAAGCTCAAACAAGCAGATAAGAACCAAAAAGATGAAGACACAAGCAGATCCTAAAACCCTAGAAGTAAATTATTAGGATTATAGTGGCTTATGCCTTAGAATGTGTGTAGAGGAAGATTGGCTTTGTGAGTCAGGTCCTAGAAGAAGCAGTCTATGGATGGTTTCGGGTTTTGTTATGGTGCTCAAGAAATATGTGTTAGCTTTCGTACAGGCCTGGTGCTAAGGAGCAAGCTCCCCTTCACGATTCCAGTGGTTAGCTGGTTTCGCTTAGCCAAAATATACTTCCACTAGAGTTTATCCTCCGCCAGAGAACGGAGTGGGCTTCCCCCTTGGTGATGAAATCCAAGTAGGGTCACTGGGATGGGTAAGGTATCCGCTGGGGGATGAAATCCCAGTCGGGCCTTGTCTCAGGTAAGTTTTATATTTGTTTTGTGCAGGTGGTTTGGTCGTGTAACATCAAGTGATCTAGATTAATTCAATATGCGTTTTAATTACTATGTGTGGTCTAACAGATGTAGGCAAATAGAAATGAATGCAAAGTGTTTTAATGCCCAAGTCGAAATGTTTGTTCGTATGAAGACGAATGGAGAAAGAGTCGAAGAATGTGAGTTTTAGCTAGTCTAGAAGTGCAAGAAAGAAAGAAATGTTCGTTTTAGTTCTGCTTATGATGTCATTTAAGAAGATATGAAAGGAGGTGAAAAGGAAGAAACCTAATGCACCTAAATGAACGAAAGAAAGAAAGAACCCAAGGAGGACCTAGGGTCCCACCGGGCGTGCCAGAATGTTTCTATGCAAAATTGCTTTCTACATTCAAAAGAAGAATAAAGAAACTAAGGAAATGGTCAAGGTTAGAAGTACCTGATAAAGTCGTGTGCACCGAAATCAGACGTTGGAAGATTCTCCTCTTTGGCTGTGGAGGAATGACACCTGTGAAGAAAAGGCTAAAACACGGAAAAACGTTAGTCAAAGATATGGTGGGCTGTCAGGTGAACGCCCAATCCCGGAAGTACGAAGACTTCCTAGAAGGATATCAACCCACTGATAAAAAAGCAGAATATTAGATGAAAGTAGATAATAATGATAGAAAATAAAGTGCGTACCTGATATGCAGCACTGTTCTGCATAGTCACCAGCGTCGGTCTCTGTGGTGCCGACGTCGGTTAGGAAAGGTGCCGACGTCGGTTGAAATGCCGTCGTCGGTCGGGGTAGTGACCGGCGTTGGTAGGGGCAGGTTCTGGACAGAGTCTGAACAGGTTCGGGATAGGGTCTGAGAGAGTCAGGACAGGGTCTGGGCAAGGTCTGAGAGAGTTGGGACAGGGGCAGGGATGTAAACGAGGGATGCTGGGTCTGAACAGAGTCTGGGGGTTTTAGTCTGGACAGAGGTAGGGATATAAATGAGAGATGTTGGGTCTGTGGTTTGAAGAATCGGGATGACAGAACTGATAAAGAATAACCAAGGAAGAAATAAAACAAACAAAATAAATACTTACCTACCAGAAGACGCGATGAAAGCCATAGTTGGAGTTGTCTATGCAGTGCCAGATTGAATGCAGATTGGTTGATGCCGAGAGTGGGTTGATGCCGAGAGTGTTGATCGCGAGAGTGTTAATGTCAGAGTTTGTAGGTTGATTGAATAATTGCTCAGAGTTTCGATTGATCAGTAAAAATGGTTGAATAGCATTCGGGATAACCTCTCAAATGGTTGGCAGACGCTGATGAAGGCAAGAGATGGTTCTAGAGACGGTTCGTCAACCGTTTCGGGAAACCGAATGATAACTGATAACGGATAATGGCAAGGTGACCGACATCGGTAGGATTGCCTACGTCGGCCGATAGGTGACCGACGTCGGCGACATCGGCCGGGTAAAGACCGTCGTCGGCAAATGCATAATGGGGATAGAGTCTAGCTTTAGCTCTGTGCTCATTTTTACATGCTGCCAGGGTCAAGGTTGGTGGAACAAGTGATCGACAAGGGTTAAATAGGCGAAGAAGAATAAGACGGGGAATGACCAGGGGAGTCGACACGATTTTGGTGTCTATAGCCTTCTGTAATATGGTGTGAGGACCACTACTGCATGGGGTGAGGTTCAAATCTACCTTCACTTGTGGGTGAGTGAGGTTTGATATAGGGTGAACACCAAGAGATGTAACGTATTTCGGCATGGTGGATGCTTGTGAGGGTTTGGGTTCAGGTGTGGATAGTTGAGCTTCTAAAGATTTGGAAGTGGAAGCTCGATCCTCATCAAAGACTTTGGGGTGATTTGTCACAAAAGGGTTGGTAGTTGAAGCAAGATGTGTAAGATAAGGAGCATTAAGTCATTCCCATAATGCCTCATGTTTTAGATTCCTAGAATGGAGAAATCCTAAGTTTTCTACCAATTGAGAGAAGGGTTTAGGTGACGTCATGTGAGGCCTTACAGTCGGTCTTTTGGAGGATTTGGGTCATAGTGAGAGTGGAAATGTGTTGGACACTACAATCTCAGGCCAAAGGTGAGAGAAAACTATCACTAGATCTTCTTCGGCCGAAGTGGGTGAGGTGGCAAGTTCTTCTCTTGATAGAGAAGGGATTAAAGAATTTGGCTCTTCGAGGGGATAGAGCATAGGGATAATCATGCCCTCCACATGTGGTCTAGGAGCATGAAAAGTATGATCCCCCATTGGTGATAAAAAGGATGAGGGCAAGGCCACCAACGTTGGTGCCATCAAAGCATCCTCCAATATGGGAGAGGTGAAAGTAGACTCTCCTACGTGTGAAAGGGGGTTGGTGGAGGACTATCCTCCATCAGTGGAGGACAAATAGGAGAGGAAGGCTCCTCTAAAGGGTGAAGTAGAGGGATTATGGCCCCTTCTACATGAGGTTGTGGGGTATGAATGGTAACTTCTTCTAATGGTAGAATAAGTAGGAAGGTTGGGGCAAGAGGAATAGGTAATATGGGTTCCTCATGAGGCAAAAATATGTGTGGAGGAGGTGTTTGATGTCGTGGGGGTGATATGGGTAGAATAGGCTCTTCTACCTATGGTGGAGAGATGGGTTGACTAACCTCTTCAAATTATGGGAGAGGTTGGTTAGGAATGATAGGAAAGACCGTGTTGACCATGCGTATGTTGCACTCTTGAGGGTCATCGGCCATGGTTTGGACATTGTTTTGACTTGGGGGGTGGTTAGGGAATGGTTTCCTAAAGATGTCTATGTTTTGGTTAGCCAGTGCATTTGGGTTATCCAAAACAAGATCCCCCTTGTCTAACATGTCTTAAATAACATTTTTGAAGGTTTTGTAATTGTTCGTGTCGTGACCTTTAACACGATGATAGTTATAAAAGTCATTTTCCCTATACCATGCAGGGATGGATTTTGAGGGATCAAATTGGGGTGGTGGTCAAATTTGAGGAAGGTTGAGGACTCCCTGCTTGACTAGTTTATCCAACATGGAAGCGTATGAGTCTCCTATTGGAGTGTATTGACGTTGTACGTATCATTGTTGGAATTGTCTTGTAATTCTTTGTGATGTGGAAGGCTCAGATTGATTAGTTGTAGTCAAAGGTGATGACCTAAGTACCACAGTGTTTGTCGATCCCTTGGTCTTGGAATGGGAAGAAGAAGATTTGGAAGAAGGGTCATTGGATTTTGTGTTGGTCTTTTTACTACGCAATTTGACCTTATCTTCTTCAACTGCATGGAGTTCAAGATTTTGAGCCATAGTGAAAGCTTCATCAAAAGTGCAAAAAGTTTGAACCTATAAAGTAGATGAGATGTGCTTGGCACATGCTCTTGAAAAGAGTTCAATGAGCTCAGGTTGAGGTAGTGAAAAGGAGAGTTGGTTGATCAAACCTCTCCAATGTGCAATGAAGTCAGCTATTGACTCATCGTTGAATTGTCTAATAGAATATAGGTCTGTGATGGAGACATTTTTAGTGATGTTAATTGAAAAGTGGTCAAGGAATAGTTGAGCTAGTTGAGTGAAGGTAAAAAGGGAATAACTAGTAATAGAACTATACCAATCAAGGGCAGCACCAGAAAGTGACATAGGAAATGTGTGAAGTAATAACACATCATCATGTGCTATAAGGTAGCAAGCATGTCTAAACGCTCATAAATGTTGTTGTGGGTCCTCTTTACTCTGAAAGTGAGTAAATTTTGGGAGTTCCCACTAGCTAGGGTATGGTCTAATAGGGACTGAAGGGTGGATGGGTTCATTATAGATTTGTTCATATGAAAGAACATTGGTTGAACTAGAAATGGATGTCTCAAGGTCGGACATCTTATCCATCAGCATCTTGATTAGATCAGCTGGTGGATTGGCTTGAGGGTCACCCCCTAAGTTATAGGGTACTTGGAAGGCGTTGGGAGGGGCTTATGACATACTTGGTTGTGTTTGTATAGGCACCACATATTGGTAGTTCATCATAGGGACTAATGTTGAAGCCAAGGGGGATTGTGCCATGAAGTTGGAGGGCACAACTTGACTATATGCCGCCAAAGGTGGTTGAGTGGTGGTGACACTAGTAAAAGGATAGGTAGTCACTCTTGTATTTATGGGCACAAGAGTGGGTGGGATAGAGACAATCAAGTTTTGAAAGGGTGTCGAACTTGTTTGGATTGTTTGTGGTTGAGGGGGTATGGAAACCCTGATGGAGGTAGGTCCAAAAATAGAAGGGGAGGCCAAATCTTGAACATTGGCCATGGTTGGGTTATTGGTTGAGGCAATGGCCTAAATGGTCATAGGTTGGGTAATAGATTTTGTTGATATTATTACCATTTCAACTAAGGAAGTTGGCATCCCATAAATAGGGTTACCTAAAGGATCTCGCGTTTGGCTTCTTGCGAGATAGTGTTGGAGAGCCTTGACATTGAGGTCAAGGAATCTCTCAAAGTCTTGATCCCCTTTGGGAACAATAGGAGGTTGATTTGGGTAGGTTGGATAGGAGTATGCTCAGTGTCTGAAGTATACTCCATTATATGACTTGGTATAGAAGGTGAAGGTGGGAGTGGTTGTTGCCTTGCATGGTCAACAAGAGATTTGGCTTGACTATGTGTCAAAACCATCCAAGGAAAAATGGGTTCAGGTTCCAAAAATTGTGTGTCTCAGTTTTAGAAAACTAGAATGTGTGTTTAATAGCAAAAAAGTTAGGTTTTAAGCTTGTTGCTTGGAAAGAAAATTTGTTGACAGTGGCTGACGTTGGTTTTATAACCGATGTTGGTTATGAAATGTTGTCGAGGTCGATGGAATAACCAATATCGGTGAGTCTGGGTTGCTGACGTTGGTAGAAAAACCAATGTCAATTTTTGTGTATTTCTAGAAACACAAAAATCTGATAATTTTTTGAAAGAAAGAGAAATTTTGAGTTTTTTTGGAGCTCAAAATGTGACCTTACCAGCTCAAAAAAAATTAGATAAGAACAGAAAAATAGATGATGACAAGCAACCTCTAAACGTTAAATTCCTAAGAATAAATTTTAGAGTCGTGGTGGCTTATGCCTTAGAAGAATATGTTTGGGAATTGGGCTTTTAGAACGGGTCCTAAAGAGGAAGTCTATTGTTGGTTTTGGGTTATGTTTTGGTGCTCAAAAATATGTGTTGGGTTCAGTACGTGGCCTGGTGTTGGGGCTTGCTCCCTTCACTTCAATAACCCAGAGCTGAGCTGGGCCGCTTAGCCAATATATACTTTGCCTATAGTTTATACTCTGTCAGAGAATAGAGTGGGTCCTCCTCTTGGTAGTGAAGTCCAAGTAGGATCTCTAAGAAGGGTAAGGTATTTGCTAGGTGATGAAATCCTAGACGGGCCTTGTCTCAAGTATGTTTAAATGTTTAATTTGATGTGCTTGTGATTTGGTTGTGTAACATTTGTGCACTATGATTTATTCATAATGCGTTTTAATTACTAAGTGAGAGGGCTAAATATGCATTCAAGAAAGAATGAAATGCAATAGTGTTTTTAACCCAAATTGAAATGTTTTGTTCAAATGCAAACAATTGAGAAGAGGTTAAGAGTATGAATTTTTCACTACTCTAAGATGTAGGTAAGAAGTGACTAGAAGAAAAAGAAAGATGTTCTTTTTAACTTGTGCTTATTATTTCTTTTCAAAATAAAGAGATAGAAGAAAAGGATGCAAGAAGAGAATTTTTTCCTAATGGATCTATATGAAAGTTTTCTTTTTATAAGAAATGAACCCAAGGAAAACCCCAGGGTCCCATCGGGCATGCCAGAATGTTTCTCTACATTTTTGGTGATTATATTCAGAAGAAGAAGAAACTAAAGTTGAAGGTTAGGGGTTTTTATGTTACCCAGATTAAGTTACACACCGTATCCAAGCATTGTAGGATCTCCTCTTTGGCTATGAAGGAAACACCTATAAATAAGAGTAAGACTCAAACAAAGAGAATGTTAGAAGATAATATGGTGGACTGCCAAGCTATATGCTTGGTCCCAAAAGTGTAAAAACTTCCTTAAGGGATGATAGTCCACCTTTTAATGAAAAGAGTGTCGTATAAAGAGAAATAATGAAAGACTAAGAAAGAGAAAGTAGACAATGCATACCTGTTCTCTGCAATTAGTCTGACACAGTCATCGACGTCGGTAGTCTTGCCGAGGTTGGTTTGTAAATGATGCCAATGTTGGTTATACTACTGATGTTGGTAGGGGCAATGGGCCTTGGACGAGTTTCAGGATTATGTCTATGGTGGACAAAGGAGTCTGGGAGTTTAACGGTTTGTGCAGGGTTGCAGGGAGATGTATAAGGTCTGAGGAGAGGCAAAGGTAAAGGGTAGGTGTGAAAAGAGGATAAGAATATGAGGAAGGCTTTTCAACCTCTCTAAGAAGAAGCCAGGTCTAGTTGATAGTATTTAGAAATAATAAATAGAAACTAATTACTAATGTATTCTAAATACTAAAATAAGATAGAAGAATACTTAGCTCTACTTGTGGCTGATGTCGAGGTCCTCATGTAATGTTCCAATCTAATGTCTGGAGTGACTTCTGTAGAGTTTCTATAGCCTAGAGAGTGATGATCAAATTTTGATGCTTGGTCTCAGAGTGTGTGCATCTATGTCCAAGAGTTCGGGGCCAGAGGGAGAGAGAGAGAGAGAGTTAAGCTCAAGGTTAGAACTCGGGTTATGTAACTGACGTCGGTGATACCGCCAGCATCGGCCGATAGTTGACTGACATCAGCGGATAGAGAATGAGTAAAAGGGATATTTTTAGCCCTTTGCCCATTTATCCATCTACCAAGTGCATTTGCCATTGGAGAATGGTCAAAAGATGGGTTTATTAGGCATGAGAGTTAGTTAGGAGGTTAGGATGGAGTGAGAATAGGTCATGGGTGACTCATAGGATGAGAAATGGTCTAAGGGCAAGGTGTCTAAGGTAAGGTGTCTAGGGTGATGTCATTAATTTAAATTAAGTAATTTATTTTAAATTAATAAAGTGTGTAAATGTTTAGAAGTGGACCAAGGTGGGGTCGACACAATATTGGTGTCTACACTATCTTAATAGAATATACTTCAATATGCACTAAAAGGATTTGAGGAATATCAAACCCTTTAACCACCATCTACTAATTCTAAAAGTTTATGTTAGCCTAAAGCAAAAGTAGCGTAGGTGCATAATAGAAATAAGCCACCTCCATTCTATCTCTCTAATCATTAGCCAATATCTAATACATAGTTACATGATCAACTCTTGCATAAGAATTTTGGTAATTCTAAAAAATATTATAGATATAATGGGAATTTCTTATTCCCCTATGTCAAAAGGAGTGTTCTAGCTCAATGGAATGATAGTAAAAGTTATAGGGGTCATCAAAGATTTGAATATCACACTACATACATGCCCAAGCCTCTCTATTGTGAAAGATATTGTAGTCATTAACTTACCTCCCTACTTCACCATCTACCTCTCTCAAGACTTCATGGCAAAGGTGGGTGGGTATTTGTCTTCAGACTGGTCACACATGCTACTGAGAACTAGATACAAGACCAAAGTGACCATAAGGGTAGAGCCTATCTTCAAAAGTTATGTTGAGCCATACTCTCCCAACCAAATTGAGCAAAATTTCATGATGTTTAACCAAGAAGAGAATACAATTCTCCACGTAGTTTCAACACTACTATAGGAGATCCCAAATGACCTATTGGATGAATGGGCACATGAAAATTTTGAGTGTGATTCATATGATAACAAAGAGATAGGGTTAGGAACATATCACATAATTAAAGAGAATCTTGTGTTGCTAGAGCTCATAATAGCATGTAAGAACCCTGAAGGTATGTTGAAATTATACATTGATGGCTCCCATAGTAAGAATGGTGTAGGAGATGATGTCATGCTAGTCTTACCTTGAAAGGAGAAATATTTCCATGACTTCAAATTGTAGATTGCTTGTATGAATAATGTTACCAAGTATGAGGTGCTAATATAAGGCCTTCAGCTTGCTTAGAAGAAAGGAATCGATGTGATATAGGCATTAGGTGATAGTGAAGTGGTTGTCAACCAGGTTAGAGTGTAGAGTATGACTAAGAATGGCTTAATGAAATCCTATAAACATAAAGTGTGGGATATTATTGAAGGCTTCAATGCATTCAACATCATTACCATACAAAGAGCGTACAATGTTGATGCAAATAAGCTTGTGACTATATGCATGTAATATGACATCTTTCATGACATAATGGAGTATGAATATCTCATCCACCTCATGGTCAGACCATTAGTTCTTGATAATGTGAAGAATTGGAAAGTATTAAAGAGAGACTAGAAAATCATTAGTTTGCTATAGGATGAGGAAAATTTTTGTACACTAAACTAGACACAACTATGAACTTAGTATGGAGACCAAGTCATCTAATTGAATCAGATTAAAATTCAAAAATGGCTAATACACTTAGAAATCATATTCAATTCCAATGACCAATTTAAAGGAGTGAAACATAGCATGACCTCAAAAAAGGATATCTCTATGCCCATAATCACTTTAGAAGGAAAGACTCTAAAAGCTAGTAGGGTATGATCCCCACTAGAATTGAGAGCTTTATTCAAATCAATAGGAGATATGATTACATCTTCATATGGAGATATAATGATCTTAAAGGCTTTGATCTAGGCTTACCATAAAACACAATTGAGCTCCATCCTGATGTGCAACCCATGTGCCAAAATAAGAGGCCCATTAATCCAAATTGGGAACCATTAATGTGCAAGAAGCTCTCCAAGCTCATTGAGGCTAGTATAATACTTTTGATAAAGCACTCTTTATGGGTCACCAACTTAGTACCAGTGTAGAAAAATAATGGAGAGATGTCTTTATGTAGACTTTAGTGACATAAACAAGGCTTCTTCTAAGGACCACTACCCTTTCCCACCAATGGAGCAAATATTACAAATATTTTTAAGCATGGAAATATTTTCACTACTAGATGGTTACTCAAGATACAACCAGATCCTTGTGTAGGAGTGTGACCATTATAAAACTATGTTTGTTAGTAATTTAGCCTATCAAGGTCAAATTACTACCCTTATCATATGAAACATTCAAACATCTAGTCCTTACCCCTTTACAGATGGTCAAATTAGTGAATTATAGTATAAAAATGCAAATTTTCATCAAAAATGTTTTAAAATGGGGTAAAATCATAAAAAATGGTTTCAAAAGTCATTAAATTATCTCAAAAGAGCTTTGAATGGGTTCAAAATGGTGAAAATAACCTAAGTATAAAGTTCAAGTCATGAAAAGATCATTTGATATCTTAATTAAGCCAAAAAGACCCCAAAATAGTTCCCACATACCAAATTTTCAAGTTTAAAACATGGAAAAGTCTAATTTTGCATGATTGCCATGAAATACTTCTCAAATTTTCTTTACCAAGAAGTGGAAAGCTTTGTCTATGAAGTTTGTATGAAATGGAATTTGTAAATCCAAGGAAGCGTTTATATTTTTTAGGTCATTAACATGATTTAACAAGAGATACATGGTGATTTATGGTCATATAGGCCCTAAACCAGCCTTATTTTGGTACTTTTCTTGTTGGCATAGAGAGACCTACCGATAGGTTTTTTAATGGTGTGGTTTACTAGAGAAGGGTAAAACTTTCAAATTTAGGGTGAAGAAACTAGACTCAGGAATTTTTGATGGTATAATTTTTATCTCAATTGGATTATCTAGGATCATAAACCATTTAGTTGAAGTTAGGTCAAATTATATTTCTTTACAACTAGGAAGGCAACTATTTTTATCTAGTTTCTCCTCACCTTGGTAGAGTTTTAGGGAAATTCAAATTGTTCCAAGACATTGGGAGGTTTTTCTATAACTCCATAGAATTATAAACAGAGGTCTTAAACTCAGCCAGTCAATCTAAAATATTAAAAAGCTTGTAAGGAGAATTTATACGGTCTAAAGAGGAGTTAGCCTCATATTTTTAAGAATTAATATTTGTAGGGTTTTCATTAATTTTTTATGGTTTCAATGCATAATCTATCAAGATTATTCAAGTTACATGTCCAAGAAGTCATCCTATGCTTTCAAAGTGCTTAAAAGGCCTATTTATTATTCTTTAATAAATTTTTACATATTGTAAGGTTTTTGAGGAAAACTATGATTCAATTTTCACCTCCTTGAACAAATTAAATGGTATTCAACTTATGATGGTGTGATGATGTTGAGTCTTTATTTGCATTTTTTTCCTTACCTTGGTCTTGGCATGCCTCCAAGTGTTTCTTCCCCACCTCCACCTCACTCACGTAATATCACTATCATAATATGCCTTTTCACTGAGTTTTCACTTCATTTTCACTCTATTTTCATGATTCCCTCATCTTTATACCTTCATTTATCCCTATCACCCTTCATTTGATCTCTACTCACTCCTCACATCCACCTCCATCCCATAAGTCTAGTCAATAAGCCAATGGTAATCATGATCAAAAGGTTTTTAGGCCAAAGTAGGGCATCTAACATAGTCAAAAGGGTCCACCTATATCCAAATCTATAATGCAAACCATAGTTAAGAGTCAGAGAAGAGGAGTAAAGTCTATAAACCAAGAGTTTTGGATTTTTTAAGGGTTTGAAGAAAGTAAGGTAGGGTTATTTAAAATAATGCAATGTTGAGTGAAGGCAAAGGGAAAATTTTACATACAATACCTAAAAGGAAATCCTATAGGCCACTATATGGACCATACTAGCAATGATAAGGGTTTGGTTATCAAAAGAGCTTGTCAAATATTTTGGAACCCTAAAAACATTAATAAGTGTATAGAAAGGATAGCCTCAGCCAAGAGTTTAAAGGGTACTAATCTAAATCAAAAGAATCAAGAGGAAGATGACTAATAGATCCAATCCCCAAAAAACACCTTATCAGTCTATGCCATTATAAATGGAAGATTAAATGGTTTTTAAAGGCACGAAGGACTAGAGTGAGGATCAAAGTGCTAGAAGGGGTCAAGGGTTTGATCAGAGGTCACCATGAGCCTAAAAAAGAGAATAGGTATATAAAAAATCAAATGTAGATAATGTTGGCCTAAAAAAAACCTAAGGAATAAATACCTATAGATTACAAGAAGAATTACACAGTTAAGTAGGTTTGTTGAGTCTCCATCAAGTATTTGATTACTCTCTAAAGATATATGATGTTTGTGAGGAAGACACATAGTATGATGACTTAAATGACATGATATGTTTATTTACCCTCACTAAGTATGCAAGGGCCCAATTATCAATCTATATAGGGGCTAATAAGTATGAAAACATAGTCAGTGTACCTAATACAAAGTCTGTGATCAAAAGGAGTAGGTGATAAGGAAAGTGATTTTGCTCAAGAAAATGCTTCAAGGGAACAAGGTTGTAAGCTATAAATATATTTTGAGGGTAACCAAAAGTGCACCTATAGTATGATTAAGACTTAGACACACTTATAAATAAAAATCAATAGGTCCTTTTGAAAGCTACATTAATCATTTTATTTATGGATTTTGACTTGAAAGGGTTTAATCACCAAATGCATAGGTAAGTGTGATAGTGAATTGATTCCACATAAGACATATGGAGGGTGTATTTACACTTTAATTAGAGATAAATTCCAAGTCATAATTATTACCTATAGTAATATGAAATCATCTTATAGGCTTGGAAAGAGTAAAAGATCATTTGATCCATATCATGACATTTTCAAGGCCTATGAAAATGGATAGGGACTAATTATATAAAGATAGTTGTCTTCATTCAGATGTTTTATCTCAATGCAAGATCAAGTTTCAAAGGCCCTAGTAATGATACCCTAGATCCACCTAATAGAGTATACTTACATGCATTATACAATATCATCTACATTTAAGGGTTTGGTCACCAATCAAACATTCCAAGACACCTAAGAAAACATGCCTCAATCTAGTGTTTGGAGGCCATAGTGATGTGGAATATAATGAATCAGTCATGATGAGATATGTATAAATAATATAGTAAAAGTGACCTATAGGTCTATATAACCACATATATCCAACACTAAAAGATGACATATAGCTCCATGAAGGAGATCATAGTCAAGGATGTCTTGGGGTTTTGAATGTTCAAGAAGGTATTGGTGATTGATTGTCTTCCAATGAAGAAAGTAAGATTAAGTATAAATAAGACACTTTCAAGGGTTGGGTTTAGTATTTATACAAAAATTTATTCAGCTATATCCTTAGACAAAACCTATAGGTCTGTATGATCACAATGTTGAGGGTTACAAGTATCAAAGGAGGCTACAAGGGTTAAGAAAATTAGCAAACGAATACTATAAGTGGCACTTGTTTCTTAACACCAACCTCACTAAGGACATACCATGATTTTATCAAACAAATTCATTTTAAAATGCATGAAGGTATCCTATAGTCTTAGTATATAGGGCTTATAAAGTCAAAGAAGGCATGAAAGTAAGTGTTTAAGAGGAAGGTGATCATTATAGGGTTTTTCATACTAATAATCTTCCCTTCATGTCATGCATGCACAAGGAGGAATGTTAGGTTTCAAGGAAGGATTAAGGAGGAGTAATGACCTACAGTTATCTCAATCAAGTGATCTAAGCCACTTATGGAGCCATATGAAGTCACCAAGAAGATATCATAGTCAAAAGGTCATTAATGCTTAAAGTATGCTTAAAGGTTTGGTTGATCACTTCAATAGGCATGTATTGTTTTAAAGTCACCATCATGTCCATGGACAGTCATAATACATCATAAAGGACATCAAAGGGAATAATCAAGGCAACCTAACTTGTTCCTATAGCCATATTAGCCCCTTAGTATTCTACTAACAGACACAATTCAAGGTTTCTCTAAGATAAAAGGTGGTTTAGGGTGGATCCTTTTTTCCTCTCTTAAATCAATGCAACTCATAATATGGAGGCCTAAAATATTGCATAAATAAGTCAAATAACTACAAGGAGATGGGTACATAAACTCTTTTGCTCTAAATAGTTATATATATATATATATATACATATATACATATATATATATATATATATACATATACATATATATATATATACATATACATATACATATATATATATATATATATATATATATATATATATATATATATATATATATATATATATATATATATATTGAAAATGAAATGATCTTTAAGATTGTTCAAACCTAACCAATACACATCTATAAAAGTTTATGTTTAATCATGGAAAGGCCTAATTGCCTTGTTTCAAGGTCTAAACATGCTAAGAAGAAGGGAATAGAATGTTTTAAATATTATTGAGGAAATTTTTGAGCCATTTGAAGGTGAATTTGACCTTGAAAACTTCTCAAAATCCATGAGGTTACCTTCAAAACATGAAAACATAGTCATTTTGAAGCCTAAATGCATTGTTTGAGGGTCTTGGTATGCTTTAGAATAGGGATAGAGGAGTTTTAGAAACTCTTGAAAAATATATGATGCTAATTAATGATTATTTAACTTTCATATAATAAAAAAACCATGAAATCAGCTAAAAAATTCCAAAATTTAGTCAAAAATGTAGACAGTCCATGCATAAAGATCAAAATTGAGGGAAAGTTGAAGATTTTGGTAGCTAAAAAAGGAAGTAAGACCTAAAATTTTGAAAATAGGTTCATCATGAGTTGTATAACCATCTGAATAACTTTCATGGCCATTGGAAGAGTGGAGATACTTGTTTTGTCTCAGACTTTAGCTTATTCATTTGAGGTCACCATTGGAGCATGCTTCATTTTGGAGTGCTTCAGAAGATTCTAAGCCAAAGAAAAGGATTGAAAAATCATATAATGGTGTATTTATATAATAATCATCCCCTTAAAGAGTGTAATAAATCCAAATTTTATGCAAACCATACTGATATGGGCTTATGCAAACAAATAGTCACTTAGGCATTTTTTTGATTTTTTAGGGAAAAAATATTTTTAGAGTGTTTTTATAGAATTTTAAAGGTCCCATATTGATTTTTTAAGGATTTTATAATCTTGGAAGGAACTATTTTCATTTTGGTGAAGTTTTTCACTTTTTGCAGTTCTAGGCACCCTTTCAAGTCTCTTGTTTAGATGCTCATTTTGTTCACCACATATGGAGTTTGGCTAAAAAAATTTAGTATGTTTTGAGAACCAATATTTAATTATAATTAATCAACAATTTATATCAGTTTAGGGATTGTGATTTATGAACAATCGTTAAGAGTGTAGGTAGCCCATAATGTAAGTTAAACCTCAAAGGCAAATTTCATTTACATGGTAAATTTTCATATCTTTTGCATGTGAGCCCAATATTTTCAAGGATATTAGGGGGTTTAATTTGTTATTAATAAATTAAAATGGTTTTGTATGTTTAGGTTTGTACTTCATGAATCATCAATTTGAAAATTTAGCTTTAAAACCTTCTTAAACCCTTAAAACCTAGTTTTGATAAAAGTGGATTTTATTGCAATCAAATCACCATGGATAAACTTTAAACATTTTAAAACATTAACTACACTCAGAAAGGATCCCATAAATGTAAATTTTATGCATGGAGCTATACATATGAGGGCAAAAATATTTTTTTTAAATGTAAAAAAGCATGTAAAATGAAGTACATGGCACTTCAAAGGAATATAATAAATGTATCTCAAAGCCTAAGACTTGTTATTGATACTTAAATCTTTATTTTATCATAAATAATAATAGAAGTGTCCCTAATATCTTAATCAAAATGACTAGTCTACTATAAAATGAACCAAGTTTGGCCTAGTCAACCTTGTTGTCTGAATGATGAATGTTTTCACATCAAATCATGTATTTGATGATGAAAAAAGTTGTTATAGGTCTAATTATTGGTTTTTATAGGTTTCATGGATTATTTTTGTAGGTTTCATGGTGTCCAAGTACACAGGGTGGCTAATATGCCTATTTGGCTTAGTTGGCCTAATTGTTCAAAAGTCAAGTTAGATTTTGGAATTAGGATTGGTCATCAAAGAGTTAAAAATGGATTTACATGCAAATTTTATGATATTCCATGGATCTTTCATGCACATTTAAATCTTCAAGGTCTATTTTCATGCAAAGGATGGCTATTTTGGGATTGACTAGTCTTACTTTAGTTGACTAATTATCAAGTGCCACATCTATTCTTGATGATCTTGTTAATTAAAAGATTTCAAGCACTTTAAAATCTTCAATATTGAGCTCTCCAACAAAGGATTGACATAGAATCATGCATGTAAGATATTTTGACTTGTCGAACTTGGGCCCACCATTTTATTCCTATGCCAAAGTTTGAAGCTTTTCACACAAATTTTATGGAGTTTAAAGGATTTTTGAATTGTTTAAATTTTGTAAAAGGATTTGTCTTGAGTTGAGTCAACCAAGACCACCCCTTTTCCCTTTTCAACACCACTTAGGGATTGGATTAGGTTTAGAGACATATATATTTCCTTTTCCAAGCCATTTTATCATTATTCCTAGAGTTGAAGCATAAATTATAATCTGGACCATACATCAATAAAGGAAATTTTTATTTTGCATATGAGTTTTGATAGATAATAGAGTGTAATTGATTATGTATCAACATATCATTGAGATTATGTCTCCTTTTGGTACATCCATTCCTCACCTATTTATTTCTATCTCACCATCTATAGGTCATTTGAAAAGGTAAAAAAGGAATTTTGTAATCCAAAGTTCTATCAATCATTCAACTAAAATATTTAACCTTAAGGGTAATATAGGAATTTTATTAATTCAAATGTGTACATTAATTTTAGCATCTTCTATAGGATATAAATAATTTAGGTGCTTCACCCAATTAGATAGGTTTTCCTTTCAATTTTTCCTTCTCCTTTTCATCTTGAAATCACAATAGATCAGATTTAATTGATAAATCTTAAGGTAACCAACCCTCTCTAAAGGTTCTTGTAATTATAGAGTCACCCACACTCTGATAAGTTCTAATTGTATTAGCTAGAGTGAGGGTGTATTTTGCACATATTCAAGTAGGGTGCTCTTTAGAGTGATAACAAGGGTACCTTTACATACTAATGTATGTCAATTGGTTTGATAAATGTAGACATGAATTTCTAGAGAGCCATGGATATGGCATTTAAAGAGATCATCAATAAGGTCATCTTGGTTTACATTGATGATATAACTATTTTTTCTAAGTGTGGATAATATTATTTGGATTATCTAGAGAAGATATTTCAAATATGTAAGGAGTTTAGAATATCTCTAAACCCTAACAAATGCATCTTTATAGTTCATGAAGGTGCCCTCTTTAGGCACATTTTTTCAAAGTAAGGACTCATAATCAACCTAGAGTGAGCCAAGGCCATCTTTTCTCTTACTTTTCCAAGCCACAAGAAAAGTCTCTAAAGATTCCTAGGGAGAATCAACTTTGTGAGAAAGTTCATGCCTAGTTTTGCCATCCTAGCCAAACCCCTCACTATGATGTTAAAGAAAAATTATACATTTAGTTGGATGTGTGAGGTTAAGGAAAGTTTTGAGGCCATCAAGCATGCCATTGTGAAAGATCCTACTCTGATCAATCTTGAATATAATAAGGATTTCATCTTTTATAGATTTGGTGAGACCGAAGGTATCTCAACCATCCTTACATATCAAAACAAAGATCAACTAGAGAAGCCAATTACCTTCTTTAGCCAAATGTTGAAGGATTATGAGATGCATTATAGCTTCATGGAGAAACGTACCCTTGATTTTGTAAGAATTCTCAATAAATTCAGACATATGCTCTCCAACAACAAAATTCAACTTATGGTAGTGCATGTAAGCATCAAAGAGTTTTAGCTTAGCATGGACATCAGTGAAAAAAGGGTTGGCTGAATCACAAAGGTGATGGAATATGACATAGACATTCAAGTCACCAAGATATCACAAGGGAAGGCAATTTGTGAGCAATTGGATAAAGTGGTAAGAACAAAAGATGGAATAGTCTTAGTGTCATATGAAGGAGAGTGCACATCCTAAAATCCTTAATTGACTAGGTGTAAGACATGAGAGCCTTCCTTTAACAAAACATATACCCTCTTAACCTCGATAAAGCAAAATGAAAAATTTTCAGGTTACAATCCATTCCTTATGTGCTCATAAAAGGTGTACTTTTCTATAAGGACCTCAGTGGGATCCTCCCAAAGTGCATAGAATTAGAGAAAACAAGTAGGATTCTTCAACAATTCCATGATGGCCCTATGCAAGGCCATTATTTACACAAGACCACTATCATGAAGATCATGTGAGTTGGTTATTATTATCCAAATCTATTTAAATATGCCTATGCATAAGTATGAGATTGAAATAGATGTGCCTTATTTACATACAAGTAAAAACTAGTAACCTTACCATTACACCCAATCCAAAATGATCAACCTTTTGTGTAATGGGGCCTAGATTTCATAGGCATGATTAACCCTCCATATAATAATGGGCACAAATGGATTCTCATAGCCAAAACTTATTTCACAAGGTAGACAGAGGTATTTTCACTTAAGGAGGCTAATGAGACATCCATATTGAAATTCTATGAAGGCATTGTAATGAGATTTGGTGTCCCTAACACCATTATCTATGATAATGTATTGTCTTTCCTTGAAACAAAAATTAGTGAATGGGTTGTCAAGCATAATATCTACCTAAGCACTTCATCAAACTATTATCCTTAAGGTAATGGTCTAGCTGAACCCAGAAATAAAAACCTAATTCATATCATAAAAAGGACTCTAGAGGATAACCATTGAGCTTGGATTATTAATCTTAGAGCTGCCCTTTGGGTTGATCAAATCATACCCAAACAAGTGTTTATAAATTTCCATTTCATTATATTCTATGGAAGGGAGGCCATATTTCCCACATACCTCAAGTTTTCTTCATTAGAAATCACATATCAGTTGGGGTTTCTCAAGAATGATCCCCTCTCAGTTATATTATCTAAGATAATGGAGCTCAAAGAAACTAGAGTGCAAGTTTTGCATACCATGGAGATCTAATAGGCTTAAACCAAGAGGGTTTTTAACAAGAAGGTCAGTAATAAGAGTTTAAAAGAAAGAGATTTATTACTTAAATTTGATGAAAATAGAGAAAATTCTAGAAGGCATACTAAGTTTGATGCAATATGGAGTATCCCATTTATCATAGCTAGTTGTAAGCAATCCAATCCATTTCAACTTTCCAAATTGAATGGGGAGGATCTACCTATCCTATTCAATGGGATTCATCTAAAACACTATCACCATTAACCTTGTATAGTTGTAAATAAGTAGATTAGATGTTTTTAATTTCCCTAAGTTCCTTGTGTGCCTTGTTTTAGATTAGCTTCATTTATTCTAAGTAATTGTATGTAGTGTTTCTCTTATCTTATGTATTTTTCCTCTAAGTGCCTCTTACATAATTATTTTTTTTTCTAGGTGAAGTCTTAATCCATTAAAAATACAAAGGTATACAACTAGCACATTCATAATTGAAAATACTAGAAATTCTAAAGACTTTATGCCTAATGGATCACTTAAAGGCTACTAGATTCCCACATAACAAGCAAGCTAACCATAGAGGTCACCAAAAGTTTTGAATTTATAAGTCACCCAAATAGATGTAGGATTTATTGAGTTGATATAAAGATTTTTATACCTATAGGATCTCAGGCACTCAAGCTAAATGTGTGTAGGAATTCTCTATCCATGCTTATGCCTGAGATAGTCAAGCATGGGTCTGTGAAGTATCAAAGTGATATTTTGCACCCACTAGGAGTCCTTGATGTGCGCCCAAACATAGGATCCTTAATTTCACAATACAAAAGGTGTATAAACTTAAAGATGTGGATCTTTGAGTTTTAAAAGGATAATTAAAGGGAAGGCATAAGGAGTGGTTACAAGTCATGAAGAACCTGATAAAAACCTTTAGCCTTTGCATGTAATCTTATTCAAATACCTCCATGTGCCTATATAATAAGGTTTCATGCTAGTACATAAGACCTTACATCTGCACCATATCACTGCATGGAAGGATAATCTTAAGATCACACACTGCACTCTTCAAGATAATCTCATGTACACCTTTACATGATAAAAATTCCAAATCAATAGCACATGCATGATTTAATATACATATCTTATAAAGGAAATGAAATACACCATGTACTTCTCTATGCATAATGATGACATGGCATGTAAAAGGGGAACTTACACAATAATTGACAAGTGAAAGTAGGATATACAGAGGTAGTTGAAGGTAGTTGAGTGGATCTTAAGGCATCATCAGAATAAGTAAATGCATAAGTGGCTACTAGACATTATGATATGAGTACACAACACCCTCTGACCTTATCAAGGAAATTTTCCATCTTTTTATGCACATGTGTACCTTAGCTAAATCTTGTCACCAATTTTAGATCCAATCTACCAAATAAAATTAAAAGGTATGGTCATGGCATTGTAAAAGAATTAAAAGCTGCACCTATCACCCCAAGTGGAACATTTATTTTAAAATAGGCTTATTCATTATAAAATCTTGCTTCTTCACTTGTAAAAGGGTCAACACATTTTAGCAACCTCATGATACTAAAATTTTCCTTCCAAGAACACTTGTATTAGCTAAATATTATAGATTAATGATAATTATGTTCACCTCCTCTTATTATCTTGATGTTATATGTGTTATTTGTGTTTTTTTATCCTTGAATATGGGTAATATTCACCCCTCTCATCATTATCCATTCCTAGCACCTCCTCATTGAACTTGAGACTCACTTTTAGGTTGTATTCTATGTGCATTTAGGTCTATGTTAATACCATATATGGACCTTTTTCCATCCCTCTTAGTGTTACACTATGTTTCCATGCCTCTACATGAAATAATTATAAATTTAAAGTGTCCTTGATGGAATTAGTGTGAAGACACCTTGTTCTCAAAAATTTATAGTGTGTTTATGATAGTAGGAGTTCTTGCTATATTCTGGGCACATTGCCTCTTTTATTTTTACCACTCTCTTACCTTCTCCCTCCCTTTTACCTAAAAAACCATAGATTTAGCCTAGTGTTAGATTTATTCTTTACTCTTTAGGCCTGCATGTTGGTCTTAGACTAGGTGCACTTAGAATAGAAGGAATCTAACCTATTTGAGAGGCATAAAAGGAGCACAAGGTTCCCATGCCTTAGGGACATTCCCATCATTGTGATGAGATAATTGATGATCACACATGTAATTGAGTGATAATAATTATGCACCTAACACTATATACCTTTAAGCCTTTCACAAGAACTTTACACTAAGCACCCCATGCCCATAAAGCTTCCCTAGTGTCACAAAACATCTTTGGGTGCACTTTTCAAATGAAAACAAAAACATTCAAATAATTACTCAAAAACCATAAAATTTATAGATTTTATGCATTGTTATGTATATATTTATTACATTTTATAGACACTATATATGTTATCTATCTTAATATAGTTATTTTTATCATACTACATGACTCAGGTCCATTACGTTGATCTATATTTGATATTATCTACCCATTGGGGGAATATACATTGATTCATGGTTCTTAATTTGACACATTATCCCACTTGGGGGCATATTATGTATAATTTTGATCACTAGGTTCTATCCTCATATATTCTACATTCTAGCTTTAGCATTGTTATATCTTGATATTTATCATTTCTACTCATACTCAAAAAAATTTCTAACTATTACTAATTTAGACTTGTCATATACACATCATAGCTATTCTATATATTTTTATTACATATTTATACATAATTTAATTTATAGCTTGCCTAGTTTAAAATTGATAGAATTTCTATGCTTCTTGTATTCGAGGGCATTTGATATGCCATTGTTCTTTGGATTGAAGCTAATTTTATTAATAGTATGTATATTTTGGACATTTTACCATGTCCTTGTGTGTGATTTCTTGATTGTGTATGAAAAAATTTTAACATGTCCTTATATGTGTCTTTGAGCCAACTTGTGTATTTCTTGCATATCCAGATATTTGAACATGTCCTTGTATGTCTTATTTTCTTAGAATTATTAACATGTGCACATATACCTTATATTGTTTCACCTTAGTGTCTTTTTTGTACCTTATTTATTTTGTATGTATACTTTATTGTATGCATCATGGATATGAAACCTATCTTTACTTATTACACACACTAATTTTCAATGTCATGAGGGACCTCGTGCATCTAACCTTCTTACTTGGGTGTTGTGATGGACATCATGCCACATCCCATAAGTAGCTACCTAGTTTTACTCATATTTACTATTATATACATTGATTACATCTATCTTGACACCCTTGTGAAATGATATAAATGAAATACATCTTCTATTACATTGTTATGTATGCACACTATATTTTATTATCATGTAGTTATCATATATGCTCTGGCTAACACACAATTTTTAGAGATTTTTATTTTGAGGATAGTTATTGCATAGGTTCAATAAATACCCTAAAAAGAGGGGTAATTTATAGGGGTTTGTCATAGATATTATGCTCCTATATTTCATTCACAATATATTTTCAAGTGCTTAGGCTTAGTTACATAAAATCAAACACAGTTAAACATAGTGGAAAAATAGTGACTTAAAAAGTCGTATAATTACATAAAATTCAAACCAAGAGGAAATTAGTACCTAAATATGGGGCACTAGAACAACATGTGATATTTTCCAAGATATTAAACTAATATATAGTAGCCTCAATTTTAGAACAAGTCAAATTGGCCAAAATATTATAATAGGGATAATATAGGTTTGCATAGATTCAACTACAAATTTATCAGTTATACCCAGTTTTACTCAGATTAATACTATCTTAGCTTAGATCAATATTAATTTTATAAAATTTTTAGCATCATTCATGGCATTAACACTCCCATATTAATTATATATACTCATATAAAATTTATTACAACTCGATCTAGAATATATATAATCAGATATTAGATTTGGGGGCATATGTGTGCTACATTGTTTCTATATGCTCACTTACAATAGTTGATCAAATGGAATGAAAAATTACATTAAATTATATATGATATATATACCTAAAATCATATTCTAAGTTACATACCAATTTCATGCCTTAAATCCACATGTAGTAGTTGGCATTCCTGAGTGGCTGCATAGCCAACATAAATATTTAGATATACTCAATTAGACATTAATAATACTTTGTGTAGTTTTCAAATGAATATACTAAATATGGGTGGGAAATGATGGATTAATGGCCTAATTAATTTTTTTATCCACCCACATGAGAAGTTTGGACACACTATTAATCCAATCTATGTTATTCACAAGTTATTATCCACCATATAGGAGTGGGTAATGATGGAGTGAAAAATAGATTGAGTTCTTGAGCCACCCACACATGAGGATTAAAAAAGACCTCAAATAAATATAGGTTATTCATAAATTGAATTTTATATACATGCACACACACATGTTGTCACTAGGTTCACACATTGGTTCACATACCTAGTGAGGTATATTGATTCCTTTCCTCTTTCCCATATTGTTACATAGTTTTACTTCTTTACTAAAAATAGTCATTTAATTTTGATATATATTAATTAAGGACTGATTTATACTCATTTAATATCAAACACATGAATTATATAATTATTCACATACACATACTATTGTCACTTGATTTTTTACCCCTTGAAGAAATGATCCAACTCTCCTCATTCAAGTGGCACAATGGAAACACCTCAAGGTTATGGTTGACCTAAATTTGAGGTGAGTCTCTAGATTAGGGATAGTTCCCTTGATTTACCATTTAGACACACCATAAAAATAATTAAAATTATAAGTAAAAATGTTAAGAAGCCTAAACTAACTGAGATAAGGAGGTGATGCACCAAATATATTGTCTACTCACACTACTTACAATGCACTTGGAACCAAAGAGAAACCTACACATACAATTCATCAAACTAAAATCTCTTCTTCTACATCAATGTTGCAAGCATGGGGTCTTGAAGAGAGATTATATTAATAGGAATATATAATATTTCTTCTAGAAACTTTAATTAATAAACTACTTACTATATTTGCAATCCACATCAGACACTTCTTACTGACTTGCAAAAGAGAGATTTCAAACTACACAAGGCACTAAGAAGGATAACATGTCAAGGTAGGAAAAATAAACTTGTACAAGACCAAAAAACATAGCATGAACTTAATGAAGTCATGAATGAGGTAAAATTCACATTCTTCATTATTTCAAGGAAAAAATTGAGTAGGGATTCGCCATACTTAGGTGGAGAGATCTGTACTAAAGCTAAAAGGCTAGTATATATAGGAATGTGAGAGAAGAGAGAGAAATTGAAGCTCAATATTCATTATGAGACTTTTATATAAATAATAAGGAATTAAAATATCATGTAATCAACCATGAGATAGGTTATATAAGGAAAACAAGGATAAATATCTCTAAAAATCATCCAACTCCTCCAAATGTGGCATAAATGCTCTTTTGCTTGTATATGAAACTACCCACATGATTTGCCTTCATTAAACTACTTCAACAATAAATAAGGATAGTTTTAATGGTTAATCTGAGGGGGAGGGGTTACTGACAAACCTCCATAGGCATTGGAGTGGTCTCTAATCATTCATATTCTTCTATCCACAAGAAATCATCCCTAATAATTATAACTAACTCCCTCTCATGCACCTCTCACACTTGGCACTAAAAATGATTTAAATTATTCAATCCAATACATGAATAAGGAGTAAATACACTTATAAAGAGTCTCCATGTCATCATATTCTTCAATTAAGCCTCAAAAGGCTTCCTAATTAGGGTTTTCATCTTTTCACTAAGTGATCACTGCTTGCCCATTAGACTGGCTGAGATGAGGAAGATAAAAAACATAATTAAGAGACCAACTAGTTCAATATATGAACATGGAGACCTGTAAAAAGTACCAATATCTCTCTTAAAGGTGATTGTATCATCTAAATCTTCTCCACACTTATAAAACACTCAAATTGGTTAAAATAAGCCCTATTATACACCATCCATACAAGTAAAATACACCTCAAATGGATGGGTAGGAGCCCTAAAGAGTCTTATATATCTTAAAGTAATCTCCCTAGATTTTATGCCCCATTTAGATGCTCTATTTGTTGTATCTTCTCCATCGGGTTTGATTTGGGGTTTTGTGAGGGTTTAGAGTCAATTTTAGGTCTTAGGCATTGTTCATAAAAATGGCAAGTTAGAGTTTCAAACCAATGCCACTAATGGATTTTTTGGGACCCTCTCTAACATCCTTAAACAACTTATCTCTCCATTTAAATCATTATATGAGTTCTAAGTATTTAAATTTGGCTACTCGGGTCCCTTCATGCATTCTATAAGGTCTAAGTGAGTTTTGAAGTCCAAAATGATTTTTATTTGTTTTATATACACAAAAATAGCTTGGACACATCCTATGTGACCCAATTAACATATTTCAACCCATGGTAATTGACATCTATCTTTTAAGTGATGATGGACTACTTCTAGGCCTTAGGCCTAGATAAGGTCTAGTAGGCCTACCTATAAACTTTATGGTTTAGACCCCTTTGTTGACCCTCCATATCTATAAGATGTATTAAACACATTGGTTTTACCCCCATGGATGTTCTTCAAATCATTATAATGATTTATAAGGGATAGAATTGGAAGTGACTTCTTATTTGGGCATTAGCCTTGTGTCTTATCTATAAACCTAAGAGGTTTAGACCTATCTATTTATTATTATCTTTCTATGGGTGTTTCCCATTTTTTCTTGGATGTAATTAAACCTATATATATATATATATATATATATATATATATATATATATATATATATATATATATATATATATATATATATATATATATATATATAAGTCCCACTCATCTCTTTACATCCCATTATCAACCTTCTTCCTCAAACTAGTAGTGTTTGTATTGAGGGGAGTGCCCTCTGCCTAAGATAAAATAAAGGTCATTCCTTTATTTTCTCAAGTAAAAATGAATTTTTGAATGTATTTTACAAGTTGAAAATATGATATGTACAAAATTTGAGTCCTTGGTTTTATGTTTAGACCCTTAAAAACATCAATTTCAAAGACTAGCTCCTTTAAAAAGTAGATTGTGAGGAGTTTTAGAAAGTTGACTAAGTTTTTCACTTTAGAGTGATGCATGTAGGTGTAACTATCTAGTTTAGATCTTAGGTTATGGTGTTTAAGTATTCCTTGGAATCAACTAAGGTTAAAATATTCATGTTATCACCATCATTCACCTTAAATTCCTTTTAAACATCATGAAAACAATAAGAATTTCATTTTTTGCCTTGTCTCAGTCAGCCTTAAATTCCTTTTAAACATCATGAAAATAATAAGAAGTTCATTTTTTGCCTTGTCTCAGTCAGCTATAGTTGGCTGTAAGTGTGAATTTTTTAGTAGGAATTTTATCATGAAGTTTGTAGACCTTACTTGAAGCTTGATCTTCACTTGGAACCTATTAAACTTTTTTAATTACATGGTCTCAAAGCTAACCTTTTTTAGCTACTAATTCAAGGTACCTTTCATCTCAATGCAATTATAGGTGTCATTGTTAACAGTGTATAGACTGAGGGTGAGTATGAGAGTGTTAACATGGCCTATGAACTTATTTAATCACTATTAGATCAAAAACAACCCCTTCAACTATTTGAAACCTTATAACCATGGAGATAAGGTTAAGTTACAAATTTGGTGCTAAAATCCATTTTGATCTCTTTCTTGTAGATCTCACTACTTATTTTTAGTGACTTCATGCATGGTTTTAAGTTATTCAAACACCATAGTTCTCAAGTCTTCTAGTCTCTCACCTTTACCTAGTTGGACCCATAAGATAAGGATAATAAATTAATGCATCAAGTTTACTCAAAACCAAGCCCCTCATCTTTATTTGAATTCCACAAAAGTTCCTGGTGCACTATTTTTCCATTTTTTGGAAAATGGTCTCAAAGCTCAGAATTATCCACTTGGGATGGTTTCTCAATACCTAGTGGGATACCAAAGGATTATTCATGCTCACCACAAAATCAATTTTATTCTCTTACCTCATGAGGCCTCAAATCTAATAATTTTCAAAAGTCCCATAGTCATCATAGATTGTTCCATCATGGTTTAGAGTCTCTTGATGGTGATACCTCTTGAAACATACTTGCTCAACAACTTGGGCTTGATTTCTTATAAGACTTTCCTTCTCACAATATTCATATTCTTTTAACATATATATAAGTATTACCCATTTATTCTTCATTTAATGGTAGATTTACCTCTTCAAGATTTTTTTCTTCAACCTTAGGAGTCACAAATACTTCATTAGAAACCTCTTCTTGCTTATCTCCAACAACTCCATAGTTATCATAGATAGGAGACTCAAAATAAGAAAAAACTTCCTCTTGAATTATGTCATCTTACTTACCATTGATTGTAGTTAGCTCTAAATGATTTTTCATGCCACAAGTATCTTGAAATTCATTTCAAATATCTTCAAATCTCTACCACAAGTCCACATCATCCCTTTGAACCATGTCATGAAGTCGAGCAATAAAGGAAACTCCTTCATCTTCAACTTTAGATTAAAAAAAAACCTCTCCCAACATTTCATTTTCAAAACAAAGAAGGTCATCTTTATTACCATCAAAATCTGATATTTCCTTACAAGAAGTGAGCTCTTCATCATCAACCCAATCTGAAATCTCCATCTCCTTCTCTTTCATGATGGTGCCAAAACTAGGGATTTTAAAACTAGGAACTCTAGCCCAAGAAGGCTTCCAAGGATCAATGTATTCCTCACCATTAGAATCTAATTTCTCTTCAATCAACTAGTCCACATTAGGTTCAATGACTTCATTAGCCTCAATATTCTCTTGGATAGATAAGATCTTCTACATTCTGAGTTCTAACTCCTCAATTTGTTTGGCAATGTTCTCTTAAAATAGCTTCTCTTGGGGGAAAATAGGATCTTCATTGGGAAAGGAAGTAAAATAAAGTTGAGATGAAGGGAAAAAGTATTCTTGATGAATGGTGAGAGGGAGTTGAGTAGGTTAAAATTTTTATTCACTTTCAACTTCTCCACTTAGACATTCTTTATCCTTTTTTCCATAAGATGCCACTACTTCTTTCCAACTTGGGAAGCTAGGCTTATAGAGTTCTTCATGAAGATGAGATACAAATGGAGGGGTAAATGATTAGCTTATGAAACTTGGAATTTACTTGGGCTTGTAATATTGTTTCCAACTTAGAATGTCACACTTAGGAACATCATTTTTTTCTGCCATGATGGATGGCAATAAATGTTGGTTTTCCATCTCAATCTCCTTGTCAAGATGGGCCTCCAAAATCAGTATTCTTGTCTCAAAATGTTCTCCAATTTGGTTATGAGATAGATTAAATTTCTTAATAGTGGTTTCACTCTTCCTTTGGTTTCTCTCTTGGATGGTATTCTAAGAAGGTAAACTTTGTGGAATGCATGAAGGACTTGGGACATTTTAAATGGGTATAGTTGACACATACAGAGGCTAATATGGTTTATATTGGATCTAACAAGATTGATCTAGTTCATGGGATTTCAACCTCTCTTATATGTGAAAAATTAGACCACAAACATCAAACATTTCACCCATAATACTTTGCTAATTAGCTTTCTTAATGGGAATCCATTCTCTTGACTAGCTTTAAAGCATCCCTCACACTCTTGATATAATCAATAGGGATGAATTGACAAAAAAAAATTATAGGATCAAGATCTAAAATATAATCCTTATAGCCAAAGAGAGTCTTCTTAAAACTTGTAATGGACTGATTTGGAGAGGAATTAGGTGGACTAGGTGAAGCATAAGCTTGGGAAGGCTTATTATAAGACTGATCTAAATCATAAAAGGGATAAATTTGGTCATATTGGGACTAATAATATTGACCAAGGACATGTTAATATTTATAGGGAATGGGGAAAAATGGATATACTTCACCAACTTATCTAAAAATAAAGTTAACACCAAAACTAGCCATGAATCAATTATGAGAAGTGTATAAAACAAGAAAAAATTGTAGCTAAAGTACCTGGATAGCTTAACCAATATATTTATGCTTGGATTCACCATCAGTGCTTAGTATAATTGATTATAAAGGCTGATATCTTGAGGAGAACACCAAAACTCCTCAAGAAACGAAATTTTTAGTCCCATTGAGCATGCCAAAAACTATTGTCACTTAAACTTGCACCCCTTGAGGAAATGATCCAACTCTCCTCATTAAAGTGGCACAATAAAAACACCTTAGCATTATGGGTGACCCAAATTTGAGGTGAGTCTCTAGATTATGAATAGTTACCTTGATGTACAACTTACACACAACACAAAAACACTTACACTTGTAAAGAAAAGGGTTAATCCTAGAAAAGGAGGTGATGCACCAAATATATTGTCTACTCACACCACTTGAAATGCACTTGGAACCAAAGATAAACATGAAAATACACTTCATAAAACTTAAATATATTATTCTACATCAATGTTTGATCTAGGCAATAATTCAGGAGATAATTCGGGCGACGGTTCTACCCCAATTGATGACAAAACTTTTGGGAGCCATAAATTTTTCACCGTAGCTCTAATTAACTCACCATTTGAACCATTGGAAAGTAAGAATGAGGAGAAAATAGTGAGATGGAATTTAGCTCTGGTTGATAGTTTTTCCCCCTGAAAACCCAATGGAAGTTCCCCAAATTTCAATTTTAGTAGTGCAATCTAAAAATAGTAAGTTTTTAAAAATAGTAATTCCTCAAATTCTATATTATTTTAAATCATGGAAGTCAAACCACTTAATATCTCTTGAGATTGGTGACCTTCCAAATCCTCCTCCTACTTTCAAAATGTTTATAAATGAATATATAACCTGAAATGGAAATCATACATCTATTCCTAGAGATAAAAATATAGTTTTATTGCGATCTTGAGTAATAAAACATCTCTTCTCAGAGAATTCATTGTTGTGTTAATTTTTGAAATAATTATCAATCAAAACTTCTAAGTTTTGGATCAATGTTTCAATCATGGGGTCTTGAAGAGATCTTAGATTAGGAGGAATAGACAATAGGTCTTCTATAAACCTTAATGAATAGACTGGTCACTATATTTACAATCCACATTAGACACTTCTTGCTGACCTACAAAAGAGATCTTTAAAACTACACAAGTCACTAAGAAGGATAAAATGTCAAGGTAAGAAAAATATAATTGTACAAGACCAACAGCCATAACATGCACTTAATGAAGTCATGAATGAGGTAAAAATAGCATTATTTATTATTTCAAGGAAAAAATTGAGTATGGCTTCACCATACTCAGGTGGAGAGATCTGTACAAAAGCTAAAAAGGATAGTATATATAGGAATGTGAGAGAAGAGAGAGAAAGTGAATCTCAAGAGTCACTAAGACACTTGTCAAGAAATAAAGAGTTAAAAAATCATGTAATAAATTATGAGATAGGTCTTATAAGGAAAATAAGGACAATTGTCTCTCAAAATCATCCAACTACTCCAAGTGTGGTGTAGATGCTCTTTTTCTTGCATATGCAGCTACCCACATGATTTTACTTCATTAAATTACCTCAACACTAAATATGGATAGGTTTGATGGTTTATTTGAGGGTGACGGGTTACTAACAAACCTCCATATGCATTGGTGTGGTCTCTAATGATTCATATTCTTCTGGCCATGAACAATCATCCCTAGTAGTTACAAATAACTCACTCTCATGCACTCAAAATGTTTCCAATTATTTAATAAAATCCATGAAATAGGAGGAATTACACCTATCAAGAATCTTTATGTCATCAAATTCTTTAATAAATCCTTAAAAGGCTTCCTAATTAGGGTTTTCATCTTTTCACTAAGTGATCACTACTTGCCCATTAGATTGGTTGAGTTGAGGACAATAGAAGACATAATTAGGATCCTAAATAGTTTAATATATGAACATGGAGACTTGGAACAAGTCACAATATATCTCCTAAAGGTTATTGCATCATTTGAAGCTTTTCCACACCTACAAAACACTCAAATTTGTCAAAATAATCCCTATTATACACCATTAGTACAAGTATGGTATACCATAGTTAGATGGGTAGGAGCTCTGAAGAGTATTCTATAGCTTCAATTCATCTCCCTATATTTTACACCCCATTTGGATGTTCCATTTGTCTCATCTTCTCCATTAGGTTTGAGTTGGGATTTTATGAGGGTTTAGAGTCAATTTTAGGTCTTAAGCATTGTTCATAAAAATGACACATTGGAGTTTAAAAATAATTCCACTAAGGAATTATTTATTACCCTCTCTAATATCCTTGAATATCTGATCTCTCCATGCAAAGTCTTAGAGTATTTATAATCATTTCAATTTGGCTACTCGAGTCCCTTTTATACATTCTACAAGGTTTGAGTGAGTTTTAAAGTAAAAAATGACTTTTATTAGTTTTATCTACAAAAAATAGCTTGTAAACATCCTTTGAGACCCCATGAACATGTTTCAACCCATGGGAATGGTCATCTAGCTCTGAAATGATGATGGACTACTTATATGCATTATGCCCAGATCAGGTCTAGTTGGCCTACCTGTAAACTTTATGGTTCAAACCCATTTTTTGACCCTCCATACCTATAATATGGTTTAAACAAATCAATTTTACCCCCATGAATGTGATCCAAAGAATTATAATTCTTTCTAAGGGCTATAATTGGAAGTGACTTCTTATTTGGGTATTAGGCTTGTATCTTGTATAAAAGCTTGTCTACAAACCTAAGAGGTTTAGACCTCTCTATTTAGTATTATCTATTTTTTGGTGTTTCCCATGAATTTTTGGATGTAATTAAACCTATAAAAAAACCATATAAGGCCCACTCATCTATTTACATCCCATTATCAACATTCTTCCTCAAATTGATAGTGTTTACATTGAGGGGAGTACCCTCTATTTGACATAAAATAGAGGGCACTCCCCTATTTTATCAAGTAAAAATGAAGTTTTGAGTGTCTTATATATGTTTAAAATATTATATACACAATATGTGAGTCCTTTTTTTTGTTTTTACCCTTGAAAACATCAAATTCCAAGACTAGATCCTTAAAAAAGTAGACTATGAGGAGATTCAGAAAGTTAACTAAGTTTTGCACTTTAGAGTGATGCTTGTAGGTGTAGCTATCTTGTTTATAGATAATGTTATGGTGTTTAAGGATTAATTGGAATTAATTAAGGTTAAAATATGCATTTTATTACTAGAATTCACCTTAAATGCCTTTTAAACATCATGAAAGCAACAAGAAGTTCACTATTTGACTTATCTCGATCAGCTACAACTGGCTGTAGGTGTGAATTTTTTATTAGGAATTTGATCATGAAGTTTGGAGACCTTAATTTAATCTTTATTTTTAATCAAAACCTATTCATACTTTTATTCACTACATGCTCTCAAATATATCCCTTTTTAGCTGCTACTTCAAGGTACCTTTCATCTCAATACAACTATAGGTGTCATTGTCAATAGTGTATAGATTGAGGGTGAGTATGAGAGTCTTAACATGGCCTATGAACTTATTTGATCAATATTAGATCAAAAATAACCCATTAAATTTTAAGAAACCTTATAACCATGGAGATAAAGTTAAGTTGTAACTTTGGAGCTAAAATCCATTTTGAGCTCTTTACTGTAGATCTCGTTGCTTGTTTTCAGTTACTTCATGCATGGTTTTGAGGTGTTCAAACACCATAATCCTCAAGTATTATAGTATCTCACATTTACCTACTTGGATCCCTAGGATAGGGATAATAACTTAATGCATCAATTTTACTGAACACTAATCCCCTCATCTTTATTTGAATTCCATAAAAGTGCCTAGTGCACTGTTTTACCATTTTTTGGGAAAATGGTCTCAAAGCTTAGAATTATCCACTTGGGATGGTTTCTCAATACATAGTTAGATACCAAAGGATTATTCATGCCCACCAAGTAATAAATTTTCTTTATACACATAATGAGGTCTTAACCCTACTAATTTTCCTTCCATACACACTCTTGTAGCTCTGTTAGAAACTTATAGGTGTGAAAGGAGCCAATATATAAGCACAAACAAGCCTAAAAGATGATTCTTGAGTTATTAAAAAATAAAAAATACAAGAATACAATTAATAACCTATGGATACATATTAGATATCCTTGATAAACACATGAAATAGTCAAACCTATCAAATTAAAGTAAAATATTCTGAAACAAGCTCATATTAGGACCTCTCATGGATGCAAGAACATAAAAAGTTGTTGGGATTATTAAAAATGGTTAATAAATGAGGATACATGAAAATAAAACTTATTACCATGGATTTCAAGTAGACTAATACCCCTCTCAACTCTCAATATCACTCTTTCCAACTTCATTTGCATAGATTACACCAATCATCTAAAGTTGACCCTTCTTGGCTTGTGAAGGTAAAAAAGAAAGAGAAGAAGTAGAATTTGATCTTTATAAATTTTTATCTAGACACCAGGCATAGGTAATAATTTAGGGATATCAAGAGACACATTACTCATGTTTTAATCTTAAGGTGAACTTTGCAAGTCCGCAAAAGTGCCATTAAGAGCCTATTTTTGGGAGATTCTCCTATTTTTGTTCATAAAACTACCTGTTTTATACCTCTAACCATTTATTGACATGATCTGACCTTATCCATGTTATAATCCTCCTTGGTGACAACTTTTTCCTTGAAAACATTTGTACAAGTCATTTAATGAGCCCAAAATGTGACCAAGAGACAATTTTGGCATATGAAAAATGACAAAGGGTTAAATACATGACTTAGGAACACCTTAAAACACTTAAATGACCATATTAGGAATTTATAAAAGGATTTGAGCCTTTTACCATGTTTTACCAAATTTTAATTCTCAATATTAAACAAGCACAAGGAAGTTAGGCTTACACCAAGGTAAGAAGAAGAATAGGTGAGATGTTTAGACCAACATGAGACCCCTATAAGACATATGAAAACATATTAAAAAGTTTAAATATGTATGGATTGACCCCATTTAACTAAAGGTTAAATTTGGTCAACACATACCTAGCTTCACATACTTAGATATATCTTCATGACATTCACTTCCTAGGTAAGTCTAGGTATGCTTATTTTTCCTTTATCTTAGTCATTTCACTTTGTTTCATTTATATAATATAGGGGGGGGAATGTAATCATCCAAAATTGGTATTTGTGCACTAAAAGTACTACTTGATACTACCTATTCAGACTATTATCATACTTATCCAACCTTCATGGGGCACAAGTATCCCTAGTCAATCTAAAAGTAGTCTTAGACCCTCATTTCCCAATTTTGGCCCTTCATGCCTAGTGTTTTTCTAGCTAGACACTAGTACCATAATAAGGACACTATCACCACATGGTGATAGTGGTTCCAAAATAGTTCTAATGTCCTTTACCCTAAATTTAACAAATGAATATATTCAAAAAAAAAAAATCCTAATGTCGTCCTAGACATATTTTATCACCTACACAAGAAAGAGTAGTATAAATACATGACTTTTATCCCTCTAACTACTATATGGAAATAAGATGAAAAATAGACATTCAAAAATGAAACAAGCTGAGCATAATTAATGTTATCAATACCTATTCATCCCTACTTATACATACTACCATCTACAGTATCCCTAAGTACAAATTTTACCAATTTTATAGCCTCAAGCACAATCAAGATACTCAAATACACTATCACACTAACATCACTTACACTTGCACCATCACTTAGGTGGGGAGAAATACATTAGGGTTGATACCTCCTTATACTATTGGTGTGTAGGCAAATCTCTTCATATTATGGTGTTGAGGATGACTAACCTACCCTAATAACAAACACACTTTTCATCTCATGCCTTAGTTATATGGAGGATTAGGGTTTGTGTTGATGAATTAATATGTATCATAGGTGATTAGAGTGTTTAAATAACACTTCTCATTTTAGAATTATAGGAATTCAATGCATTATTTATAGGTTGTGATAATCTTATTATCTATTGATGGAATAGAGACAAAGCAAGTGGACTATTCACAATAGTTATAATGTTTGGTGGTTGGGAGCCACCATGGCCAAATAGTTGATATATGTAAAATATGAATTAATTTATGCTAATTAGAATGGATTATGATAAAGATTTAATTTAAGAACTAATCTAAGATGGATATCTACAATAATAACTAAACAAGAGTGATTTGGTTAAAAAAGGAGTAAAAGGAAGGGTAGGGTAGAAAATAGGTGTTGTTGATATTAATTCCAAATATTATGACAAAGTTCAAATATCATCTAAACATTAACTTAACCAATGTATAACATGAATTATCATAAGCTCAAATCTAATTACACATAGGAAAGCTTATAAAGAAGTTGTAAATAATGAAAATAAGAACCAGGTTCAATTTAAATATTTACCCTATAGGCAAACAACATCAACACAAATGCAAGAAGAGTAGGAAAAAAATGAACCTAAGAACTTTTAGTCAACCTAGAATTATAAAAAGTTAAAAACTCTACAATTAAAGGTGCACACCAAGAATTCATGAGAACCATTCAAATCTAGAAGTCAAAACAAGTGAGAGAAAAACCATAATAACAAATGACACAAATGAATATGGATAATCTTTACAAAATTCCTCACTTGTATTAGTTTCTCAAAAGATTTAAAAAATATTTTGGTTATAAAAACATGATTCAAACATGAAAAAAGTTGAGCATAATTAATGTTATCAATACCTATTCATCCCTACTTATACATACTACCCTCTATAGTATCCCTAAGTACAAATTTTCCAATTTTATAGTCTCAAGCACAATCAAGATACTCAAATACACTATCACACTAACATCACTTACACTTGCACCATCACTTAGGTGGGGAGAAATACATTAGGGTTGATACCTCCTTAGACTATTGGTGTGTAGGAAAATCTCTTCATAGTGTGGTGCTGAGGATGTGTATCCTACCCTAATAACAAACACACTTTTCATCTCATGCCTTATTTATATGGAGGATTAGGGTTTGTGTTGATGAATTAATATGTATCATAGGTGATTAGAGTGTTTAAATAACACTTCTCATTTTAGAATTATAGGAATTTAATGCATTAGTTATAGGTTGTGATAATCCTATTATCTATTGATGGAATAGAGACAAAGTAAGTGGACTGTTCACAATAGTTATAATGTTTGGTGGTTGGGAGCCACCATGGCCAAATAGTTAATATATGTAAAATATGAAGTATTCTATACTAATTAGAATGGATTATGATAAATATTTAATTTAAGAACTAATATAAGATGGATATCTATAATAATAACTAAACAAGAGTGATTTGGTTAAAAAAGGAGTAAAAGGAAGGGTAGGGTAGAAAATAGATGTTGTTGATATTAATTCCAAATATTATGAGAAAGTTCAAATATCATCTGGACATTAACTTAACCAATGTATAACATGAATTATCATAAGCTCAAATCCAATTACATATTAGGAAAGCTTATAAAGAAGTTGGAAATAATGAAAACAAGATCCAGGTTCAATTTAAAGATTTACCCTATAGGCAAACAACATCAACACAAATGCAAGAAGAGTAGAAAAAAAATGAACTTTCAGTCAACCTAGCATTATAAAAAATTAACAACTATACAATTAAAGGTGCACACCAAGAATTCATGAGAACCGTTCAAATCTGGAAGTCAAAACAAGTGAGAGTGAAACCATAATAACAAATGACACAAATGAATATGGATAATCTTTACAAAATTCCTCACTTGTATTAGTTTCTCAAACGCTTTAAAAAATATTTTGGTTTTAAAGACTCCCCCCCCAACTTTTACAAATGATAATACTCCTTTTATAGAATGCAAGGAAGTATGTCAGTCAGTCATATCCAATGTACAAGTGTAAGGGAAACTATCCTTTTGTAAAAAAGTTCTAGAACACACTAAATTTTTCCAAGTGGGTTGACCTATAGGAAATGTGCTTACAAGTTGCATGTGCCTTTACAAAAAAAGAATATTCTATTTTCAAAATATTACAAAGTTATACAAAAAAAAAATTCCTAACTAAATTGAGGTTCATGTGTCGATGTAGTTCCTTATTTTTGAAGAAGAATATTCATCCTATAGTATTTCTCATTGATAAATGGGAGGTCAACAATAGGATTCAAGAAGAGTTCCTTTCCATGATCTTCCAAGTCCTTGAGGTCCTTCTCAAGTTTCTTTATTACTTTCTTGATGCCCTTGGTATCTCCCATTTTATCTTTAAATGATATAAATAATCCCATGATCCTCTTGTTGTCATCTATTATTTGGGCTTTCCCCTAGCTTCTAACCTCCTACATAAAATAAAAGGTCCTATGCTTGAACTCTTCATTAGTTATAAGACTCAATGAGATGAGGGTTGTGGGTTCCTTAATCAAATTGTCTAAGAAATTCAACATTCTACCCTCCTATTATTTAAAGTCCTTGGACAGGTCTTACATATGCTTAGACTAGTTGTCTTGGGCTTGGATCTTATCTACCAATATGGCCATGGACATATTTAAGTGTGATAATCTAATAGTCCTAAACTCAAGGACTAGGTTCTTGGTTAAGGCCTTGATCAAGTCTTTCACTTGATATCTTGAATCTTACCATTGGCCAACTTGGCATGTAGCTTTAGTGATTTTCTTCTCAATTATTCCTTGCCTAGTTCTGACTACCTTCAAAGAGTTGAAAAGGTCAATCAAGGTGTCCTCATAATTTATGAATCTACCTTCATGTATTGATAAGATAACAACTTCTTTTAAATTCTTGTTTTATTATAAGAGACCCCTGATCATGGTTTCCAACTACTGAGATTGGGCCTAGGATGCATCAAGGATATTTTATTCAAAAATATTATCTTCTCTTGGATATCAATTTTCAATAGGGGTCAGACCTATAAATGGCTCTATCTTTTGGAGGGTGAATTCTTCCCCATCGATCATGGATTTCTTTTCAATTACCCTTTCTAAATTAGTAGTCTCTAGATTTAATTAAACCCTTACTAATGATTGAGTTATCTTTGGAGATGGGGTTTCCATTTGTGTCCCACTTGACTTTCCTAAGGTAACCATCCTTTGTTATTCTTATTTTTACAAGGTTACAATCCATATCTTAATCTCATCATGCATAGTTATATTAATAGATTTTTTATGGCCCAAAAGTGGTGCATAGTAGGGATATTTTAAAATTTTCCATATATAAACCATTTAGGAATGGTTGGGCCATGAAGTGGATTATCCTAACTAAAAGGGTTAACCTCATTCAAAAGATGAGTAAAGGTCAACTTAGGATTCTTTCCACCTAATGGGACCAATGGTAACTCAACTTTAATATTTGGGGTAGGTGTGGTAACAAAGACCAAATCCATTGTCACTTCTTTCCCCTTCTCTTTTTTTTCTTCCTCAACTTGAGCTTCCTCTACTTAGACATCTTCCTCATCTGATTAATAAACACTGGATAACATTTGTAGTGCATCTTCTACTATTTCACTAGGATCTAATGCCACTTTGTCAATGAATTCAATTGGTGACCTTGGTTCTTCAAGATGTGTTGAAGATGATGCCACCTCACCAAGTCTCCTTTCTTTAGGTTTTTGTTCAATTTGTGCCCCAAACTTTTAGATCTCTATTTATGATTGTGGTTATGTTGGAGGAGGTTCATAGGATTGACCCCCTAAGAAATGGTACTACCTTAGACCGAGTTACCATATATCATCATTCCCTTTATGATCTCCCATCAATATGGCCTCTAGGTTCATGTTATGATTTTTTAATCTTGTCAAGACCTTGGTGAAGGATGATGCCTTTATATACATTGAGTCATAGACACCAATTAGATGTTCATATGTCACACTTATCAATGTTTCTTTCAAGTGCCCTACTACCCTTCCTTGGGGATCCCACTATCTTAGTTCATCATGTTGTAGTTTGAAAGAGGCTCTATGTCTAGAAGAAACCTCAATATTAACCCATTTATAAAATATAGTCCTACCAATGGTCATAGGTATGGTATGCAACAATCCCTTCCTCTTGCTTTTACACATACCATCTATACCATTGCCTATCTAGTTTTCTACATCTTACTTAGATATATTATTTGGCATATGGATTGGTAGCCTAAGTGGGGTGCATTAATTCCCCTCAATCCTGATGATTATGCAATCTAGGTAAAACCATATGTCACCAATGGATTTAATTGAATTTTTGACCAAAGGACTAACTCTTTCCATTGGGTTTCTATTTATAGTTTTAGTCAAGGATGGATAGGCATAGTTGTAGATGAAATGAATGTGGTCCCTATACTTGAATATGTGAAACTTGAGTAGAATTAGGATAATTTTTGTGTCCTCTCAGGTGACCATCATCTAAATTTAGGGATCTTGGTAGTGGCAAGGAGGACATATAATAGGTAGGACATCATGTATAATTCATTCCTAGTCCTTTTCTTGACTTCAAAAATCTACCTACACAAACATGTGCTAAAAACCTCACCAATGGGATGGGTGAATTCCTTCTCAACCATAAAATATACCAAGGGCACCCAAATTCCATCAACATAAGTGGTGGTGGGATTCCCACATATCCTGTTCATTAAAGTCATAATTATTCTGATCTTAGGTTGGAATTAGATAATAGGGATGTTGTTATTGAGACTAGAGAATACTTTATTTCCAAACTATAAACATAGAGTGAGGATAATTTTCAATTCATTCTTCTTGGACCATTCATTTATTATGGTTACATCTACTTGGGGCTTGGGAAACTTATAGTGATTATCAAAATCAATAGGAGAAATATAATATATACTATTATGAGTATGTTCATTAACCAACATACCCTTTTCAATATTAAAATATTTAAAAATATGGGAGAGAACATCTATGTAGTGAATTACCTATGGTTTTACCATAACACGATGAAAGATTGTCATTTAAATGGAAACAAGGTCATAGTATCTCTTATTGATGGATGCGTTCTTCTCATCATCCTTGGTGATGGTAGGTAGCTCTTCAATCATCCAAAAAATATTGGATTAATTATTGTCTCTCATGTTTAATGCTACTACATCAAATTCCATGTCTATGAAGATTCTTCCTTCTATGTCTAAGGTCAAATATAGTTATTCACCTTCTTTGGCTTGTTTTTTGGCTGCCATGGTTGTGAGTTTGTTCAAATTACTCACTCATGGTCTATAATTCAATCTTGGACTCAATTGCACTTAATCAGATGATGATTTGATCTCTTGGACTCAATTATGATGAATTTTAGATTGAATTTTGGGATTTTGTAGATGTTAGGGTTCCTCTATAGGTCCTTTCAGAGCTTTAATAGTTTTGGATATTTTTACTTAAGTGAGTTTATGCCTTAAATTTCATTTTAATCCTTGTATTTATATGTTTTCCTTTTTGAGCCCAAAAAATGTTTAGTTTTATCATTTTCTATTTATGTGGCATCTATGTGGCATTTTCATGATAGACTTGCTCATTTATGTTTAAATAATGACCATTTCCTTTGAATTTGGATCCAAGAAGTTATCCTAAAATTGGCGTACCCACAACCATAATTTGACATCAGCATGAATGTCTTTGACAAGTGTATGACCATGAATTTTAAATGCATCATTGAGGATTTTTGCTATCTTAAAATTGACATCCTCATAACTATCATTTGACATCTACATGGATGTCATTGATAGGCATATGACCATTAATTTTAAATGTCTTGAGGACTATTTTTAAAGCTTTCCATTTATCATTTCCATGTTCATTCTTTTTTTTCATGTGCCACTTGGTGATTGATCAGTGCTTTTGTGCCCTTTGAAAAGTCTACATTGATCTTGCACCATTGGATCATGTAGGTATGAATCAATGTGGACCATTTATATTTAAAATGAATTTGAGATTTAATGTGCACTAGGATCTAAGGTTATGCCACTTGGCAATACCTTGGGCCTTTTGAGCTTTGTACCTTACCAGTCTTACTAGTTAATGCACTTTTTCCATGTGGCAGTCTCATATTAACTCAAAGATCCATTGAATAGTCTTGACTTGATACGTTCTATTGAACTATATTTATATGTTTGAATGTGTACTATATATCTTTAGTAAGATGCTTTATGTTTAAACTGGGGTCCATGGATTGAATTATTAACTTTGAACTCACTTCACTGAATTAACTTCATTTGATCAAACATGAGTCATTGATCATGATTAGTTCCTATATAAAAAGGAGATTGTGTAAGCCTAGGAATATATAATTTAGTCCAAAGTATTAGACTAATTTTTTTATTTGTATGAATAAATATGAGTAAATTTTATTCTAAGTTATTTAATATAATTTAAAAATATGATAAAAGGACCTTGTGTTAGGAATGCATAAAGTCTAAGCTTGAAACATGACAAAAGAAATGTTTAAAATAATAAATTCATAACATAATATTTTAGCCTAAGGTTTTATTGTATTAATAAAAAAATTAAAACCTTAGGGTAAAAACTTATGTTAAGTCTATGTCATAAAAAGGTGGGGACCCATTTTGATCTCACACCATGGGATCTTGGTGATTTGAGTGAATGTAGATCATCAATCTTGATCCATGGGGTGAAGTGAATTTGGCTCCATATATTAAACTATTTAACTTATTGGGCTCATCTCACACCATCTAATTAACTTTACCTGAGTAAAATTTAGTTGTTGATCTTACAAAGGAACATAGTGTTTAAGTTAGGACTCAGAGACATATGGAACATAGAATAAAGTATTAGGACTAAGGTCTTTTTTATGTTAATAAACATGAATAAAACTTCAAGACTAAGTTTTTAACCTACTTTTATATCAAAAAGGGCCATGTGTTACTTTAGACCAAGCTAGAAACATAATAAAAGGATCCTAAAAAATAAGTTAGACCATGCTTAAGATAAAAGGGAATAAGGGGTTCAAGACATAAATAGACCAAACACATAATTTTTAGAATAAGTTTAGGTTGTGTTTAAAAACATGACCAAGCCTTAGTATAAAAATTATACTAAGTCCATAACATTTTAAAAGTGTTCCCACATAATTTATTCTCACCAATTTTGAGTTTGATTCAAAGGGCTTAAGCTAGGGTTTATGAACCAAGGGTTTCATGATGCTCAAACATGAATTTAATTTTTATTTTATCAAAAAAAGGATATTAAAATCCTAAGTTGGGATTAAAATATAAAATCTATGCATAGTTCATTCAAGGAGGGTTCCATTACACTTACAAATTGAAACATGAAGAGAAAATGTTAGGAAACTTAGACAAGGTTAAACTAGAGCCATGAAAAAATAATCCAACCAAGTCAAGGTGTAGATGATATTCAAATAAAAATAATGTGAAAACATGTTAATGTTACTCTCATAAAGTAAATTTTTAATTTTAGGGTACAAATCTACATAATTTATCACAAGGGTCCCCATTTTTAATAAATTGGGGTATGTTGACTTCAACAAATAGTGAATTTTGGGGGAAACATACTAATATGTTAGAATTCAAAGACTCTAGTTTAGATAAATAATTAGGCTAATTATCCCACTTGATCAAGTACCATTATTTAGATTAGTTCATGGTTGAAAGGAGCCTTGCACATACATAATTGGGATTAAACCTCAAGACCTATCCATGTTGTGTGTGTGCTTTTATTTCACTTACTATTTTCCATAGGATTTAGGAAACAAATTCCAAATTTCATGCCTTTAACCATCAACATTGACTTACAACGTATTTGGATATCTATTAAGAACTATGCTTTAGCTCAGGGAAGGCTTAGGCATTGCTATGCTACTAGTTAGGCATCTATAGCCTCAATAGAGATGCCTTTGTATATACTTGAGGCCTTGATATAATGCCAACCAAGAATCCATAGCCTCAATTGAGATTACCAGAATCACCTTTTTTAAGAAAGATTTTAATTTTTCAATAAGCTCTTATTTTTTATTTTTAGATCATTTTGGCTTCCCAACAAAGGTTGGGAACTAGGTTAGCTAGTTTTAGGGATTTGGTCAAATGTTTTATCTTCAATTAATCACCTATGGTTTCACCTTTATCCCAAGAAATAATGTTTGTTAAGTGAAAACATGACTGTGTTCGAATATTTTAAACTTTCATCCCACATGTATAATTCTTCTTAAAGCCAAGCTTGGATTAAAAAAAGGTTAAAAATATTATGGAATAGTTAACCCATCCACTAGTCCTTATTAGTTTCACAAAATTATAACATTACTCTCCTATTTCAAATCTATGGTTAGCACTTTCCTAAGGTTCATAAATACCTTCTTGAACTTATGGAGTTCCTGAGTAATTAGGTAAATCTTGAGTTGAGAATTGTCCAAAAGGACTTATTTAAAAGCAAGGAATAGAGAAAGAGAAAGCAAACAACTATGTACATGCACTATATAAATAAACAAAGAATAGGAAAGAAACTAAACTAAGCCTTATAATAAATACATAAAGTACTTACCCCCAAGGTCAAAATAAAAGCTATTTAGCCTACCATAGAGCCTTGAATCATGATTTTTTTTCATTCAGTGGCCTCTTCTTATGAATGGGAGCATTTTCATGCTTGTGTCTTCTAGGTGATGTAGTTTGGTTTCCTATCATCATTCTTAGATGCATGGGTTGAAGATATGAATATAATACCCTACATCCTACTCCTAAATTCTTCTACTTTGTAACAGGAGGGTTAGTTCTACTTAATCCATATACAAATAGTGGCTTATATCATCTTCACTCAATAATGCTAGCTTAGCTAGTATCCTTAGACTGATGCATTTATTAGGCTATTTTTGAGGTAGAAATGGACTTCCAATATTTACACAAAAATATTTGAAATCATCCCAAAAGGATTCTTCATCTTGATCTACTGAATGGTTTTTATCTAGACTCCCATCATAAACATTATGGTTCCATACTCTTAACCTTTTGATGAAGTCATATGATGATTCTTGATCTATGTCACCTACTTTATCTTTATCCTCAATGAATAAAGGTAGCTCTTCTACTCAATTGAGTTCTAACTCATCTATTTTTGGGATTTCTAGGACATCATTACCTTCTTAAAGCATCTCAATTTCTTTCAATAGATCCTTGTGTAATTATTGTCCATGGTCATCTTCTTCAATAATATCCTCTATTCCATTATAGATTTCATATGAAGTGTCCTCATATATATCTTCTAAAGAGAAGTTAAATTGTATCTGATCTTGTTCATGAGGATTCTCATCTTGAAGAGATATTCCTTCTTATAAAGTATCTCTAGGTTCACTTTATTCTTGAAATGGAAAATCAAATGCCTCTGTCATAAAACCTTGAGATGTCCTTGTAAAGATAGATGTCTCTAAAATATTGTCTTGGTTAGGCATAATTTTAGTTGTATCCCTTTCACCTTGAGATGGTTCAAAAATGTAATGATTAGCCAAATATATATCATATAAACACATTTGTATGTTTTTAGATGATACATTATTAATGTTGTCATGCAAATTATTTAGAGGCCAATTAAGCCTTTGAGAATCATAGTTTATTTTAGAGTCCTCCCCTATATTTCCTACTTGTTTTTATAATTGGATAAATTCAACACTTAATTTCTTGACCATTTATAATATCAAGTCATTTGAAATTTTTGGTGTCCCAGGCTCATAAAATTGAGAATTTTTATTAGCTATGGGTATTAGAGTTCCCTAATTTTGTGGATGAAGCCCACTAGCAGTGTTATTCAAGAATCCTAGGTTTTGGCTAGGATATGGATGACTTAATAGTAATTAGTTCCAAACTAGAGGTTGGTTCAGAGTAGATATATTTTGATTGGCATTGGGGGTGGAGTATTCCATTTTACCTTGGGGTTGAATTTAGTCATTAATGATCACAAATTCAACATAAGCCAATGCTAATGTATTGATGATATTTGCATATCTTTTCAAGAACATATAGGTCATGGGGTCTAAGACATCCCTATAAATATCTAAATCCAAATCCACATCAAGTTTATATGATTTTATGGTCTTGATAAACATCTTTTGGAACCTATCATTAAAGGCTCTTATGGTCTTATTGGAATACCTCTTAACTATAATAAATTATTGGTAAAGGTTACATGAACTAATAATTTTTCCAAATTCATCAATGAAAATATTATTAAATTAATTATAAATAGTAATGTAATTCTTAGGTAGGTTGAGAAAATAATCATATATAACATCTCTGAAAGTAAATGAGAACAATCTACATGCTACATCTTCATGAACTACATTTAACAATCTCAAAGTAGCCTTGAATGATTTAATATGTTCTTTAGCAGTGACAATATTATTAATATTGAAATAAGGAAAATACCCTTTAGGTTTTCTTAGTAAGTCATATACTTGACTATACACATTGATAGAATAACCACTTAGCCAAGCTATACCTTGAATGCATGAGCACCCTAACTTGGTGAAGTCGGTTGAGACCTTGAAATTTTGTTATCACCTTGGTATCACTTTTGGAAATTCTAGATTATGACCTTGAAACTTGTATAAAATATGATTCATTAAACCAACCTTTGTAAATTATAATGATCGAGTTTTCATGTTAAGCTAATTCTGCATAAATACATGTAAAACATGACAATATTTAACTAAATAACCTCAAAGATATATCTAGACTAATGAATGAGAGGGATATTTACTATTGTAAGCTTAAATAAACTCAAATTTTCAAAGAAGCAGTTAATATTTTTACAAAATTGCTATTACTAACCTTAAACATGGGGGTACATAAAACATGAACCACCTTTGCATGAATATTGATGGATCTTCAAAGAATATCAATCTTTGGCTAAAGGAAGCCCAAAGACTAGTCTAAAACCATAAAGATTGATGATATTTACACAATTGAGAAAAGGATCACTCAAATATGTAAATAATACACCAATACTTGATCAAAACACACCAAAATTAACAAAGATTCTATAAATCCACAAAGATTCTACTAAAGGTCCTCTTTATAGCACAAATGAAGCTCTACCTATTGATACCTTAATATGTATCATAGGTGCTTAGAGTGTTTAAATAAAACTTCTCATTTTATAATTCTCTAAATTCAACACAAGAGTTGTAGGTTGTGATAATCCTATTATCTGTTGATGGATTAGATGCAAATCAAGTGAAAATTTCACAATATTTATAATGTTTGGTGTTTGGGAACCACCATGGAAAAATATTTAATCTATGAAAAATATGAAGTATTATATGATAATTATAATGAATTATGATTAAGAGATAATATAAAAACTAATCTAATATGGATATCTAGAATGAGAACTAAAGTAGAGTGATTTGGTTAAAAAAAGAGCAAAAGGAAGGGCAAGGCAGAAAAGAGATGTTGATGATCTTCATTCCAAATATTATGACAAAGTTTAAATATCATCTAGGCATGTACTTAACCAATGTATAACATGAAGTAGCATAATCTCAAAACCCATTACACATCAGGTAAGCTTCTAAGGAAGGTATAAATAATTCAAATAAGAACCAGGTTCACTTTAAAGATTTACCTTATAGGAAAACAACATTAGCCCAAATTCAAGAAGAGCAAGAAAATTAAATGAACCCAAGAAATTTTAGTCAACCTAGAATTGACACAAGTTAACAACTCTACAATTAAAGGTACACACCAAGAATTCATGAAAACCATTCAAATATAGAAGTCAGAACAACAAGCGAGAGAGAAACCATAATAACAAATGGCACAAATGAATATGGACAATCTTTACATAATTCCTCACTTGTATTAGTTGCTAAAAAATTTACAAAGTGATTTTGGTTCGAAGAACTCCCCCCCCCTCCCACCCCCCACCCCCCATATTACAAATGGCAATACTCATTTTATATAATGAAATGAAGTATGTCAGTCAATCTTATCTAGTGTACAATTGTAAGGATAGTTATCCTTTATACAAAATTTTTAGAATACACTAAATTTTTTTAAGTGGACTAATCTATAGGCAATGTGCTTACAAGTTTCACATGCCTTTAGAAAAAAATAATATTCTATTTTTAAAATATTATAAAATTTTACAAAAAAGAATATCCTTAACTAACTTGAGGCTTCTATGTCGATGTAGTTCCCTATTTTTAATGAATAATATTCATCTTATAATGTTTCTCATTGATGAATGAGAGGTCAATAATAAGATTCATAAAGAGCCCCTTTATATGATCTTTTAGGTCTTTAAAGCCATTTTCAAGTTTCTCTATTTATTTCATGATGCCCCTGACATCTCCCATTTTCTCTTTAGATGACAAAAGTAGGCCCATGATCCTCTTGTTGTCATTTGCTATTTGTCCTTACCCCTAGCTTCTCACCTCCTACATAAACTAAATGGTCCTGTGCTTGAACTCTTAATTAGTTATAAGACTCAATGAGATGAGGGATATGGGTTACTTAATAAAACTACCCAAGTTATTCAACAGTCCACCCTCATGTTGTTTTAAGTCCTTTGTCAGGTCTTCTATTTACTTCGACCAATTTCTTAGGGCTTGGATCTTGTCTACCAATATGGCCATGGTTATATTTAAGTGTGATAATCTAATAGTCCTAAACTCAGGGACTAGGTTCTTGGTTAAGGCCCAATTATTTCACTTGATAATTTGAAGCTTGCCATTGGCCAACTTGTCTTATAACCTTAGTGATTTTATTCTCCATTATGCCCTGCCTGATTTTAACTACCTTCAAAGAGTTAAAAAGGTTAGCTATGATGTCCTCAAAATTCATGAATCTAATTTCATGGATTGATAAGATAATAACTTCCTTTAAATTCTTGTTTTGTTGCAAGAGGCCCTTGATCATGGTTTGCAACTACTAATATTGGGCCTAGGATACATCAAGGATATTTTCTTAAAATATCCTATCTTCTCCTAGATTTTGGCCTTTAATAAGGGTCAGACCTATGAATGGATCTATCTTTTGGAGGGTGAATTCTTTCCCACCAACCATGGATTTATTTTCAATCACCCTTTCCAAACTAGTAGTCTCTATATCAAATTAAACACCTAATAATGATTTAGTTATCATTGGAGTTGGGATTTCCATTTGTGTCACACTTGACTTCCTTGGGGAAACCATCTTTTCTTCTTCCATTTTAAAGGTCACAATCCATGGCTTAAGATCATCATGCACAATTATATTAATATACTTTATTATGTCCTAAGGGTGGTACATGGTAGGGATATTTTTCAATTTTTTATATATAAACCATTCAATAATGGTTGGACCATGAATTGGATTATCCTCACTAAAAATGTTGACCTCACTCAAAGGATGAGTGAAGGTCAACTTGGGATTATTACTACCTAATGGAACCAATGCTAACTTAGCTTTCCTCTTTGGGTAAGGTGTGGTAATAGGGATAAATTCCATTATCACTTTTTTCCCTTTCTCTTCTTTTGCTTCCTCTACATGGAAATATTCCTCATCTGATTGATAAGACATTTGTAATGCATCTTCTATTATTTCACCAGGATCCAATACCACTACATCAATATATTAAATTAGTGAACTTGGTTCTTTAGGTTGGGATGAAGATGATGCCACCTAACCAAGCCTCTTTTCTTTAGGTCTTTGTTTAATTTGTGCCCTAGACTTTTAGATCTCTATTTGTGATTGTGGATATGTGGGAGGAGGTCTAAAGCATTGATTACCCGACAAATGGTACTAACTTGGAATTAGTTTCCATATATCATCATTCCCTTTATGATCTCTCATCAATTTGGCCTCTAGTTTGATGTTGTGATTTTTTAATATTACCAAGACCTCAGTGAAGGATGATGCATTTTTTTACATTGAGTCATAGACACCAAGCATATGTTCATATGTCACACTTATCATTTTTGCTTTCAAATTTCCCACTACCATTCCTTGGGGATCCCAATGTATTAGTTCATCACGTTGTATTTTGAAAGAGGCTCTATGTCTAGAAGTAGCCTTAATATTATCCCATTACTAAAATATAGTCCTACCAATGGTCATGGGTAGGGTATGAAATAATCTCTTCCTCTTGCTTTTACACACACCATCTATACCATTACATATCTTGTATGGTACATCTTGCTCAGGTAACTTATTTTGGACATGGACTAGTATCCTAATTGGGGTGCATTGGGTCCCCTCAATCTTGATGATTGTGTAATCTAGGTAAAACCATATGTCACTAATGGATTTAATTGACTTTTTGACCAAATAACTAAATCTTTCCATTGGGTTTCTAGTTATGGCCTTAGTCAAGGCTAGATAGACATTGTTTTAGATGAAATTAATGTGGTCCCTATACTTAATTATATGCAAATTTTATTAGAATTGGGATACTATCTATGTCCCCTCAAGTAACAATCCTCTAAAGTTAGAGATCTTGATAGTGGCAAGGAGAGCATCTAATAGGTAGGACACCATGTAAAATTGGTTCCTAGTCCTTTTCCCAACTTCAAAAATATTACTATACAAACATGTGATAATAACATCACCAATGGGAGGGGTGATTTCCTTCTCAACCATAAAATATACTAAGGGCATCTAAATTCTTTCAGCATAAGTGATGGTGGGATTCCCACACAGCCTATTCATTAAAGTCATAATTATTATGATCCCATGGCAAAATTGTCTAATAGAGATGTTATTGAGATTAGAGAAGACTTGATTTATAGAGTATGGCCATGGAGTGAGGATAATTTTTAGGTCATTCTTCTTGGCCCATTTTTTATTACGGCTACATTTACTTGGGGCTTGGGTAAATTATAGTAATTTTCAAAAGTAATGGAAGAACTATAAGATATAATTTTGTGAGTATATTCATTGACCATCATGCTCTTTTTAATCTTAAAATCTTTGAAAATAGGGGAATGAACATCTATATAGTGAAGTACCTATGGTTTTTTTGTAACATGATGAAGGCTTGTCATTTGAATGACAACCAGGTCATAGTAATTTCTCTTGACTGATGCATTCTTCTCATCTTCTTTGGTAATGGTAGGTAGTTCCTTAGCCATATAGAAAAGCTTGGACCAATTATTGTCTCCTATGTTAAAGATACTACATTGAATTCCATGTCTTTGAAGATTCTCCCCTCTCTTTTTGAGGTCAAATAGAGCTCTCTAGCTTGTTTTCTAGTTATCATCACTATGATTTTTTTCAAATTACTCACTGGTGGTCTAGAGTTCGATCCTAGATTCAATTTCACTTGCTCAAATGATGATTTCATCTCCCAAGCATAATTGTGATAAATTATGGATTAGATTCAGGATTTTGTAGATGGTAGGATTCTTCTATAGGTCCTTTCAGAACTTTAATGGTGGTGGCTACTTGTACTTAAGTGATCTTGTGCCTTAGATTTCATTTAAATCCTTATATTTATAATTTTGCCTTTCTAAGCCCATAAAATCTTTATTTTTGTCATTTTCTATCTATGTGGAATTTTTGTGGCAAACTTGCTCATTAATGTTCAAATAATGATCTTTGCATTTGAATTTGGATCCAAGCAACTGTCTTAAAATTGATGTCCTCATGACTATCATTTGACATCCATGTGAATGTATTTGACTAATACGTGACTATCAATTTGATATGTATCGTGAAGGATATTTTATATCTTAAAATTTATGTCCTCATGACTATCATTTGACATCCATGTGGACATCACTAACATGTATATGACCATCAATTTTAAACATGTCTTTAGGACTATTTTCCAAGCTTGCCATTTATCAATTCTTGTTTCATTATTCTTTTACATGTGCCACTTGGGGACTAATCAGTGCTTCTATGCCATTTGAAAAGTCTACATTGATCTTGCGCCATTGGATCATGCAAGTATGAATCTATGTAGACCATTGATCTTTAAAAGGTGCTCAATCTTTAATGTGTACTAGGATCCAAGGTTATGCCACTTGGTAGTCCTATGGGCCTTCTAAGCTTTGTACCTTGTTAGTCCTACTAGTTAATGTACTTTTACCATGTAGAAGTCTTGCATTAACTTAGAGATCTATTGAATAGTCTTGACTTGATATGTTCTATTGATCTAGAATTATACACTTGAACATGTATTGTAGATATTTAGCAAGATGCTCAATGTTTAAACTAGGATCCATGGCTTAACTCCTTAAATTTGATCTCACTCCATTAGATTAACTTTGTATGATCAAACATGATTCATTGATCATGATCTGAGTAATCAAACATGATTGGTTATTATATAAAAAAGAGATTGAGTAAACCTAGGAATATAAAATTTAGACCAAAGTCTTAGACTAATATTTTTATTTGTATGAATAAATTTTAGTCTAAGGTCTTTAAGCTAAGTTATAAATATAATAAAAGGACCCTGTGTTAGGTAAACATAAATCCTAAGCTTGAAACATGACAAAAGGGACCTTTAGAATAATAAATTCAAAACATAAGATTTTAGCCAAAGGTTTTATTGTATTAATAAATACAATTAAAACCTTTGGGTGAAAACTTAGGTTAAGTCTATGTCATAAAAATGTGGGGACCCATTTTTATCTCATGCCATTGGATCTTGGTGGTCTAAGTGAATGCAGATCATTAATCTTGATCCATGGGGTTGATTGAGATTGGTTCCATGGATTAAAGTATTTGACTTATTGGGCTCATCTCACACCATTCAATTAACTTTGCCCAAGTAAACACGGGTCATTGATCCTACAAAGGAATTTAGTGTTTAAGTTAGGAATTAGAGTCATATGAAACTTGAGATAAAGTCCTAAGACTAATTTTTTGTTTATGTTTATAAACACGAATAAGATTTTAGGACTAAGTTTTTAGCTTAAGTTTATAGAAAAAGGGGTTATGTGTTAATTTATACCAAGCTAAGAAAATAATAAAAGGATCATGCAAACAATAAAGTTAGACCACACTTAGGATAAAATATAATAAGGGGATCAGGACATAAAGGGACCAAACATATTATTTTTAAACTAAGGTTATGTTGTGTTTAAAAACATGACCAAGCCTTAGTATAAAAATTATACTAAGCCCATAACATTTTAAAAGTGTTCCCGCATGATTTGTTCCCATAAATTTTGAATTTGATTCAAAGGTATTAAAATAGATTTTATTAACCAAGGGTTTAATGATGCTCAATCATGAATTTGATTTGGATTTTATCAAAACAAAGGCTAGTAAAAGTCCAAATTAGGATTAAACTATAAAATCCATGCACAGTTCATTCAAGGAGGGTTCTATTACACTTGCAACTTGAAACATGAAGAGAAAACATTATCAAACTTAGACAAATTCAAACTAGAACCATGAAAAAATAATCCAACCAAGTC